>CM024802.1:9936021-10178527 GCA_014281875.1 Nibea albiflora | reverse complement strand
CATTTGATGTAGCCGACATGGCAATGGGGGTGTCCTTGCTCAGTTTCCTCCTCAGCTTGTTCTTTATCTGCACCAGTAGAGACTGATCCCTTTGATTCAGTAGAGGCTTCGGACTTTTGATGAGATAGAACTTGATTCTCGTTCTTCATCAACATCCTCCTCTGATTTATGTTGTTCAGCTGACATTTCTGACTGCATTGATTTTTCAGATTTAAAGGATTCGCAGACATGCCACTCAATGGTCTGTCTTGTGTTTCTTTGTTGTCATGTGTTGGTATTTCATCAGCTGTAACACCTAAGACATCAGATTTGGATATTGTTGAGGCATTGAATGAACTGACATGGCACTTTGGATCTTTTCTCTTTTACGGATTTTGTATTCTGTATTCTTCAGACTGATTAACAGACATGGCACTTGATTGATACCCTTGCATATCACCTTTTCTTCAGCTTGGGCCTCGGGATCATTGGACACTGTGCAATTACAAATGTATGTTTTTTTAGATTTGTGGGATCTTGACTTGCGTGAGCTTCCTGTAGCGTTGGATGCTCGATCTGTAGGGTTCGTGAATGAATGTTGCACAGGTGATCCTGTTTCCAACATTGCACTTGAAGCATTCAATGGGACATCCTTCTCGTCATCATTTTGAGCCTCCTCGTGGTCTGTTAATACCCCAGAGGAAGCACTAGGAGCAGATCCTGTTTGTTCCTCTTGCTCTGTTGTTTGAGCAGTTTCGACATTCACTTGATCATTTAGCGGACTGTCAACACCCACTTCACTGTTGTCCACTGTGGGAGATTTGACCTTGCACTTTGGTGAGCAAGTCTCACTCCTGATGATGCAGTACTCTACAGTTTCAGCTGCCTCAACAGTCTGCTTCACACGAGTTTCTCTCTCCACTACTTGTTCTGTATGTTCTTCACTTGATCTAGACACAGTTTGCCTTTCAACCATTGTCTTCTAGAGACCACTCTATGTGAGGATCCGCTTGAGCTGGAGGTTTGAACACACTGACTTGCTCCATGTGTCCCTGGGATGTTTTTCCAGTTGTCATATTCCTGGCAGCAGTGAGGACAGTGGGGCTCCTCTGTATGTCTTTGATGGTGCCTAGAGATGTAAGCCTCATCCTGCTCACTGGCAGAGATGTTTTCATTTTCTGAATAGCTTCTATCATTAACTTGTGCAAAATAGGGATTATTGTGTTCTTGGAGGTAGTCACCGGTCTTGCCTGTTGTCTTTCTTACTTTTGTAGACCAATGTAATGTTTCGTCATTTTGTAGCCGGAAGCGCACTTTCATTTCCATGGACAAACTGCCATCTTTATTAACACAAACTCGTTTCTCTATGTCATCATGTCTCATTCCATCACCGCTGTGTGGGCAGGAATCCACAATATCCGGAGAGTCCATTCCATCTGGTAATGACTTGTCGGATGACAACCGACTGCCTGGCGGATCTAGTGTCAGTTTCCAGTTTTGAACTGATGACACTTGTCTTTGTTGGTAGTCCTTGACATTAAGAGAGACAGAAGAGAAGAACAAAAATAGGTGACATTAATCTCTCTCGCTCTCTCATATTCACAATACAATTATATGTATATTGCCTCTTCCAAACAAACCGTGCTTAGCGTGCAATTAATAATCAATTTAAAAACATATAAACATTTTTTTGTACCCTCATGTCCTTCATTGCGGCCACTGGAGTGTGACCTCATGCTAATCTTTGGAAGTTTGTCATCAGATGTTTTCCGAAAATTCTCCACAATGGAGGGGTGAGAAGGCTCGCGTCCAACACAGACAAGGACACTGGGGCACTGAATAAGACTCTGAATGTTGTCAATCTGAAACAGAAGATGCAAAGTAATTAGTCAGTAAGTGTGACTATGCCCACTAAATGAGGTTTATAGGCAGACGGACACAAGCATTTCTGATTGAAACTGAATACAGACCACTTAAGGAAGTAGAATGAGGCTATCTAGTGCGACCTTAACACCTACTACCTATAATGTTTCCTAATTACACAAGAAATCTGTTCCTTTGTCACACTTCCCAGTTCAGCCTGTGAGAATTCCTGCAGAACCCGTCCTTTAATGTGGCTCTTATTTGACCAAGAATGAATCTTTTTGCGGCCACTTCCATATTATTATTTTATTTATTTATTGCTTGTATAACATCAAGTATCCAGTTTTATGTTTTAATAAGCGTCAGTAACCGAGTTTTAAAACTTTAATATTAGTTTGCTGTGAGTTTGTGGTCATAGGAACTATAGCAAATAGAAAATATTTGTAGGGAAACATTTAGGAAACAAGTGTCATGAGAATACTTTAATTGGGTCTCGGCATTGTGCCCTCTTTTGTGCAACCTGAATGCTCTAAATCCTTGCAAAAGGAAGGCCATGAGTCAAGCAGCAAGTCAAGACAAGATAAATATCCTAATCCAGGATGATCTCGGGGAAAACTTCACCAAGATCACGGTTGCATTCTCACAATAGTGAGCTGCCATTGTAACTTATAAGAACCCGGTTATTGCTCAGCAGTATTTCAAGCTTGCTGAGTGTGTGGAAAGTAGTAGTAGACTTAAATGCATATATATGAGAAAATATTGTTGGTCTGAGCATTGTAATCCATTAAACCAGCGTCATTACTTTGATTTATTTTGCTTTAGAGACACCTCCTGCTGTTAAAACGCGTCCACGCAATAGCAAACACTAAGCCTCCCTTTATGTTTGCTATTAAGGTGCTTAAGAAAAGTAAATGGCTATCATCATGCAGGCTAATTGTCATCATCATTAAGGTCTTCTCTCTCGCAGGTGATTAGCCTGAGCGGCCTGAACGCTAATCTAGGAGATGGGTGTGTGCTGACCTGTTTTCCCCAGTTGTCTCCATGCAAAGATCTAATAAAAGCAGCTACACATATTCAGTGACATATTGATTTTAGGATTACACTTTATGTATGTATATGTATGCATGTAACTTATATTAGATCGTTTTATTCTTTATATGGTGAAAGCAAATAACTTGAATATCTTGCATTTCTATTTATTTCATTTAAATAAATATACTTTTCCACCAACTACATTTCCATGACACATCATATTGAATCCCGCTGCTCCTGTTCACCTTCTGACAGCCACAGAAAATATCGAGAGTTTGTTGATTTAATTTGCTTACAAGCAGTCAGTTTTGATGAAAGTGCAGTTTTGAATTTTAAATCCGCTCTTGGTAAAGGCAGATGAATGGCTTCATCTGTGGTCACACAAAGCCCAGGTGAAGATAATTAATTGCCACTGTGGAAGACACATTTCTGAGACACCTCCGGTATCAAAGTAGAGGGAGTGGAGTTTCAACGTTGACCTGTTTTCCTATCTCAAAAATAGCTCTGATTTGACCAAGATTAATGGGGTTCGGAGAGATACCCACAATCTAAATGTACTGCATGTGTGAGGGAATATCCCTGTTTCATTCCCTCATGCACGCACTCTAAACATTTATCCCACTAGACTTTTTGTGCAAACTAAATGAAACGGATAGCGTATGACTGCATTTGTTGTGTAAATGTTAAAAAATTACACCTATGTGGTCACGGTTGTGTTTCCTCCTTCATGAAATTACCATATCGGTAAAAGGAAACAACCTGTCAAAACACAGAGATTTAAATAGATTTTTAAAAAAAGAGAAGGTACTGGGTGTTTCTGTACATTTTATTTTAGAGCATGAGGTAGACTCTCCTTTGTTCAGAAATAGCTTGGCACAGTATGGAATAGTAACTTATATGACAACAGATTTTGAAGCATAAATCATCCTATTGTGTAAATAAAGAGGGTGCACCCTTTTTAGAAGGTTTTAACTACCCAATGTCCTTATTTATTTTCATGATGAAAGATGTACTATATTTTCTCCGATATGGAGCCGATGTGTACTGTAAATGCTGTGAATATTATGAAAATCCACCTGGAAGTTAACAATATACTAATAATCATAGTCCAATTATGTCAACTATTAAAAATAACTAGAAACACTGTGGTCTTAAAGTTGAACAATCTGCTGCCATAGTCATGAAATAACTTTTTGAAATTGTGTGTTTGCAAAGGGCTGATGTTGGTATATAGTAGGGGATCAGTCCTGTCACTAGAGGCCTCTCTTTCACTCTGGTTTTCAATCTTTGGCAAAGTAACAGTGCAACAAGCCTTTACACCAATATACATCTTAGAGTACCTTTTAAAGCCAAATTAATGCAGCCAAACAACTCATAGCGCTGCTGTTCATTTTAGATGCAGTCATCCGTTAAAACACAGAACACAGAAGCTTCTCTTTTAAAAAAAGTTTCCCGAACACATAGAGTAATAGAATAAAATATCATATAACCCCTGTGCTCCAAAACTGTCTGCAGGTTATGTATATAGGTTATGAGAACATAAAGAAAAGAAGAACATGAAAACTAAACATATCTTTCTTCTGGCTCCAGGTATTTATGACCTTACCTTGCGGCCTTCCAGAGTGTACAGCTTCCTGATGCGATACTGCATGAGCTCGGAGACTTCTTCTAAGAAAAGCTCAAAATTGCGCAGACTCCTGCGGTGCAAGATGATGGTCTTCCTGAGTGAGGGGTCGCTGTTCTTCACCAGCACCACCCTCTTATTGTACCTGTGCTGAATGTGGCGGTTGTGGCCTGAATGTGCCATAGGGTGCTCCTCTGGCCTGGCCGGTCTCCTGAGAACATACTCGTTTGGATGATGGTAGTGATATGGTGCATGAGAGGGATACAAAGATGCGGCCTGAGTCTCTAATTCTTCCAGGGCCTGGGCATGTCGATACTCAGAGCAAATGTAGCACTCCTCTGGTGTTTCCTGGTGAGCCACCATGCCATGTTGAGGGATCCTGGGGAGCTGACTGGTGTGATGCTTGTGGGAGCCTTCGCCGCCTACAGCATTGAAGCACTGGAAGTTACGTTTGCGGGAGGACATTTTGGACGATAGTCTCTTTGCTCTGGTCAAAGGGTGGTCTCAGATGAGCAGCGGGAGAGGACAGGTCAGCACGGGCAGACAGTTAAAGGGGGTTGTCCTGTTTCTCCAGTGCTGCCTAGACGAAGGTGCTGCACCACGCATCTGCATGGCTCCCACTCATGCCAGGCTGAAAGAGACAGAACAACATGACAGAAATCGATGTTTTCCATAACATGCAACACAGCTAACCTGCACGCAGACACGTGGACTTTGGTTGTTCCTGTTAACCCAGCATGGCTCCTTGGCATCTTTCTAAAGTACTTAAGTCTAAATTAGTACCTTAAGGTAAGGCATGTCTGAAAAAGAGACACCTTTAAGACTGTTGGTGTAATTGGCATAATGCTGTTCTACAGCTATCCAGAAGTACTTTGTCAAACGCAATTAGATTTGCTGTTTTAGTTTTGAAGACTAAATGATCTAAGAATCTTCTTTAGTTTAAGACGATGTACTTCTAGATATCTTAAAAGCTGCAGACAACTAACATGCTTGCGTACTTTTGAACATTTTACCTACACCTCGTTATCAAATTGGCTGACACAAAACAGATATATCCAGACTGAGAATAAATTCATTCTAAGTTTAGCAGCTCTTGAAATCGCTCTTCGCTGATGGCTATTTTTCAAAGCATGACTTACATACTGTATGTACAGACTGCTAAGAAGATCAAACAGCAAATGCAGATAAAGATAACGAGGATGCACGCACAACATCCTCCGGGTGACTTTAAATAATGAGCTTAAATCTGTGCTCGCAGTGAAAGTGGACATCACCTCAGTGATTGCCACTTAAGAGAAGACAATCGTTGCCAGCGTTTCCCGCCAACAATAATGCAAGGATTACCTATAAAAAGCAGCAATAAGTAAGCACAATGCATTCTTGCTGTTACAATGCTTTGGAGGGTAAAGACAATTCATTGTTTCCCGATGGAAAGGGACGCAATTCCATGACTCAAAAATAGGCCAAGCTTGACTGACACATATAAAGAACAGGTTTGGCTGATGTCCTTGTTCTTGTATTAGCAATGTTATGGACGTGCGAGTGAAGCGGCAAGTGTTTTGGTCTAGCTGAACATTTTGGCAGAGAAAATAAAGTCAGTGATTGCAGTAAGTACTCTCCTGTGCGATGTTGACAACCTCTGTCTTTGAGTCTTGAGGTTGATCCTAAATATACCCATACCTAGCGTACAAAGACATTTTTATTGTCTTAGAACATAAATTGGAGGTTATTCTGTCCTCTGTAATCCAGAATTATGAAGTAGTAATTGTGTTATAGTGAATTCAGAGCTTTGAATACGTTCTTCTCTCAGTGATCAGTCAGTAAAACATCAGTCATATCATCTTCCGTCTTACAGTTAGATAGCCCTGTATAGCCACACTGGACATATTCGCCATATGTTTCATGACCCTCGGGAACAGGAAGGCGTAACATCATATCTACAATTTACAAAGAATGACGTTTGTTTGACGCATTTAGAGACGCGTTTTTTTCAGGAAATCATCATTACAGGTGCAGCGAAGGTATATATTTAAATAAGATAACTCACTCTACTCCAATATGGCAGAGAGAGGATTATTTTGCAAACAATTGGCCTGTTTCTATTCAGTGGATTACAGATGCAAAAGCAATTTTCTTTACTCACCATGACCAGGAAACATATGTGGCCTTGGATCTCTAGAATAATGCCATTTATCCCTAAGGTGTCACAGTTTCCAACTGAGGCTCCTAAAAAAAGTTAAAACAAGGAAAATAAAAATCACATCCTGCATACTGTATTCATACAGGCCAGCCTGAGTTCATACAGTTTAACCTGGATTATTGTATCTTTTTTTTTTGACTCCACGATGCAATTTGAATTCTTATATAGTTTGATCTTTTTCTGCAAGCGCAGGCTGCACTATCACTCTCTCAACTATTAGCATGTATTTCAGTTGCTATGCAAATTACATTTAAAATGTACAAGAGGCAAAGCAGGCCAGCCGTAATGCACGGTGTGTAGAAGATGAAGCACGTATACTCACATGGTCCATCATAAAAGAACGAAGCTGAAAATAAATAGTTCCAAAGACGCAGCATGTAAGACGTAAACTCCCAAAGAAACACTGGAGCTCTTGCAAGCGGGGACACGAGAAAGCAGTTCAAAAGCCTCCCTCCAGAAGCAGGCCTACCTGCTAATCAGATACATGGGACGCTAAGGATAGAATGAAAAGCCTTGCTAATCACTCTGAGATTGGGCTGAAATCTGCTGAGGCTTTGGACACATGACTTGGACTTCACCATTGCATAAACGGAGTTAAACACGCTTTTAGAAAGCACTTGAGGGCTCAGTGACAATCTCTGACTCGGCATAATGTCCCTTCCTTTATCTGCCATTTGTCCCTTCAGTCATCTTTATAGCTGCATGCAGTTTTTTGCTATGATAAGCTTCTTCTTATAACAATATCCAGAATATAAAAAATTCTTATTATGTAATAACTTGTTTTGTTCAGAATGGATTCTTGTAACAATAATTTGGTATATTAATAAGACTGCATGTCAATAATGAGAAAATATTTCGTGAAACCTATGCCATTAAATTTACATATAACAAATCAATCGCCAAAAATATTTTTTTTCTCTTCATTTCCCAGAATGACTGAACAACATCCACAAATCTCACCTGCATTTGTTTCATGTTATGTTTGCCCCTGAAGCGGCGTAGCCATAATATCTGTCACGGTGACAGTACTGACAAAACAGCAGCAGGTTCACATCAGAGCACATGTTGTGATGTGAGCGCTGGCTTTGTCGCTGGTTGTCAAAATGTCACATCATGACAGATTTCTCTCGGCGTAGCTCTTGAGCTACAAACTAGACATCCTTTCTCCGTCATCAGGAGCGCCGGGTCTGATATTAAACTCTTCTGTGGTTTAAATATACCATGTGACAGTGAGAATAAAAACATATAGTACACTTTAAATTAAATCAAATTAATTGCATTCTTTTTTTGTTTGTGCTACTTTGCACATGTACTGATTTGGTATTCCAGATTTTTAATATTTGTGAGCAGAGTAAGCACTTTCAGCTAGCTCTTTGAAGAGTTCACTTTTATGTTTACTTCTGGATTATTGATTTTTCTTCTAACCCTTCTGCAATCGAAGCGGATACAAATTTAAGTACAGTATAGGAAACATCCATCAGAAGAGTTCTCTCAAGGGTCATATTAAGATGAATGGGAAAAGATGGTGGCATTTAAATTACCTATTTATTTTCCAGGTCACTGTGATACCAATAACAGGGGCTAATTAGCCTTCGTCATCCCAGCTGCCCGGCTGG
This sequence comes from Nibea albiflora, assembly GCA_014281875.1. Taxonomy (NCBI): domain Eukaryota; kingdom Metazoa; phylum Chordata; class Actinopteri; family Sciaenidae; genus Nibea; species Nibea albiflora. Next base: position 10,170,213 of record CM024802.1, on the reverse strand, counting down.
CAAAGTCTCAGACAGATGTTGTAGCAGAGCATGTGAAACACTCACAAGGGCAAAAATCTTGAGTCGTGTGTTTCACCTGCGCCTGTTAAAGGTGAAAAGTTAAGTGTGTGAAGTTATTTCAGAGGCCGTGCTTTCCCCTCGTCTAAATATCACCTGGGGTCAGCTCGTTCTTTTGGAGGACAAAGGAGCTGCCACAAAATGCGTGAGTTGTTACCCTTATCAGGGGCTCGCAGGCGGCATGTCGATCCCTCCCTGTGATGCTGGGAGTTTCAAGAAGTGCTTCATCACAGGAGCACCCACTCCCACAAAGCCTCCACGCACAAACACACACCGTGGGGCAAGCCCCTCCTGTTGCCATCTGTCTTCGGTCTTAACAAGCTTGATGGGTCGTGGAGGGGTGGAGCTGATGCAAGGTGGGCCGATTTATTGTATCCTGACTCATGGGAGAAAATAGCAAAAAAAGACCCCCCCCCCTGCTGAGTCACAACTGAGTGGGTGACTCAAAAGTACCACTGAGGACATGTTTTTTTTTTTACTCCTTGACTGTGCTTTCCTGTGCTGGGAAGACACCTCCCCTCACTCCCCTTGGAAAAAAAAGGTTACGATCAGTTTGAGGCAGAAGGAAGGTGGTGATTTATCTTTTAATTAAACATCTGAATTCAATATTTTTAAGCTCTTGGAGTTTAAAGTGCCACAACGAAATGACTGACTAGAACCTGTAATCTGCGTTAAATTGAATCAATCATGATTATCAGGCATTTTCAGTCTCCCGTCAGCAGCGCAGCCTCCACCATGTGAACGTGGACGCCCTGGAGCTCACCATCCGTCAAGCTCACACGTGAGCGCTGATGCTCAGGCTTAGCACTCCTCCCCTCCTGGCTGCAGTTAAAATATCAGGGCTAATTAATGTGCAACCTGCTGTGCGGCAGGTCTCCTGCTATGTTAATCACAGTGCCGCGACAAATTTACACACAGGAAGCTGAAGCTTTGATAAATGGCCCCAGTAGACTTGGAGGTTTAAAGCTGAATAGTGAATAATAAATATTCTTATTTAACACTGATGGTCACAGATATTAACTTTGTTATATGATTGCTTTGGGTTTGGCTAAAAGTACAACTTAAAAAGTAATAATCATTAAAATCATTAAAATTCAGATGTACAAGACCACAACAAATACAAACAACTTTGATTGTTACAGCAAAATATGAGAAATAAATACAAACAATGTAACATTGTAGGATTATAACTGGTGATGTTCTGGCTGTAAATTAAACGGAGGTGCAGATATCATAAGTTCATCACGTGATTTAAAATACCCTGTCTGCATCATTAAATTCAAACAAACCGAGAGAAGAAGTAAATTCACATCTTTGTCACGCAACTTTAAGCTGTACAGAACCTGTGCCGATCTCATGAAAATGAATCCTGACTGGCCTGTCCCCTGTTCACTCTTTAACCTTTACCTCAGCGAGGTCACAGCAAGGACCCCAGGGAGTGTGTGTAAATATAACCGAGGCACGTTTAACCAATCCTACAAGTAGCAGACAACAACAGGACAAAAGCCTGCTGTACTTCCAGACAGAAAACATCTCGAGGATGCTCATTTAAATGTCCTGGCATATTCATCCACTTGCAGCTTTGTTTGCTGTTTGTTTTGTTTGTTTGACAGACCTGCGTGCGTTTCATATATGTAATCATTTATTGACATCACAATAAATAGTATCGCCCCATGTGTTGCACTTAAACCTGCATAAATTCAGACTCTGCAGTGCATTAGCAAATGCGACAATGTGTTTTTTTCATTTTACCTTGTAACGCTTTAACAGACGAGCATAGGACATGAGGGTTAACAATCCTGTTAGTGAGGCCTAAAAATACTCAACCAGCCTCCACTGCTGCATAATCATCCACTCAGTGGCTTTATCTGCCAACATGTATGAATCTAAACGGCAGGTCATTATTATTTGTTTATTATTATACAGTCTCTCATTTTTGTTCATAACTATCATTTTATCAAGCCTCCATTCAAGGTTTTTATTTATTCTGTATTTATTCAGTAAATAATTACTTACATGGTACAGACAGACTCACATCTTTCTTAATGTACCTAATAGACAACTCAATTTTTTAAAATCTTAACTATCTATTAAAATACTATTCATGTTTGTAACCCAGCATTATTCTGAAAATTAGCTCTGTTTAAATAAAAACCTTGCAGTCCTCTTTTAAAACATCTCTGCTACTGAGCACACATCTAAATAACAAACAGTGCTACAAACAGTACAAACAGCTATATTTCTGCGATATAAGACATTCATTCATCGATCACATCGATCTATTGTCACGTATTCGTGTTTGTTAGGTAACGAATGAAGAAAAGACGTGTTCGTCAGAAGCGGGATTCGAACTGTCATCTCCAGAGAAGCCTGAGCTCTAAACTTAAAGCTGCGCCTTAGACCGCTCGGCCATCCTGACAAGTGCGCATGCGTACTCTGCAGAAGCACAGGGAAGTATGTGACTGTGGTGATGTGTGGGGTGCAGTTCCTCTCAGAGCCACTAGATGCTAACTCCCAGAAAACGGCATCAAATCCATGAAAGATATCAACGTCTCTCCTGAAATCAAGCCCGCGGTCAGGTTGGCAGCTTTCATGTGCAGTCCCTTGTGTTTTCTCGCCAGCTCTGCTGCTGTACTCTTACCACTGTTGTGAATGGCAGAAATCAAACCGAACTAAATGATTTGCTTTAGATTGGTTCAAAAATCAGTTTTCAGCTGTGAGCCTCATTTACAAGCAGTCACACAATTAACACAGGTGAGGTGAATTAACACAACTTCTGAGCAAAGTTACAGCGACATAGCTGGACATAGTTTGCAGAAACACTAGACAGACCACACGTGATTATTTTTTTATTCTCTTTATAATGTGCTGGTTAATTAATGGCATTGATTGCACACAGCTGGAGCCAAATAAGTGCCTAATTGCATCAAAATAAGTTGTGATTTAAATACACTGATGTTGGTTTTAGGTTCATTTAACAGTGTAGCCTGCATATCCCTTGTTCATGTGTAATTTATATGTTTGAGAGACACTCTTGCCTGTAGAATTAATATCCCACACCTAAGCAGAAATTGGTCAGTTTATAAATGGCATAAGTTAGCCCATAAGGTCATGGGCTATCGTAATTAATGAGTTTTTATAGATTCTTAGTTTCCAAAGCACCTTGGGAAAACCGTAAAAGACCTGTGAAAGTGCCAACTCTGTAATATTTTGCATAAGCAGAATTTACCATGCCACAGAGTCAACGCTCACAGTGTACAGTGTGTGCTTAACGGAGCTGTGATTCAAGAAAACGACTTATATATAACCCACCTGTGATGCAAAAAAGACTGCAGCCTATGTATTATCAATCTATATTTGAATGTTAGTATTTTGGATGTGGTAGCTGCTGGCTGGACAATGAAAATACTGTAAATTGAAAGTAATGCTCACTCAATGCAGTGTTTATGCTCCCACTGCACAGGACACGGTGGATACGTGACCGCAGCTGCTTGATTTGCTTATCAGAACCTTCAGCTATCATTGCTCTTAAGTATTCCGCCATCTGTAATAAACATAGACCTATCCAGCTCATATCCTGTTTTGAACCTGTCAACACGGTGCTTCAGTTGAAGTGTCCAAACTCTGGGGACAGCTGTGTGAGTCATTTCCGTGTGTTTCGTTTTTGATGTTGAATCTTTAAGGAAATGGGCCTGAGCATCCAGCAGGAAGGGATTCCTTCAAGCTCAGACATCAACAACATCCCGAATATTACACCCATAACGTAAGGCTGGAGGAATGGGAGTGAGCATGGAAATGATGCCAGGCTGACCCATTGCCAAGGTCAGTCGGGAGCGCTCTTACCCAGAAATTCTGAGTGTAAACAGCACACATCAAGGCGGCGGAAATGCTGTGTGTCATGAATGACGTACTTCTTTTCTGAATAAGCACTAGTAAATCTGTTGTTCCTGTATGTAGGAACTTGTATTACTGATCAGTCAGCCTACATGACTCTTACACACTTGGAGTTTGCGAGCCTGTGGGCGATGGAGACTTAAATTAGAATTCCAAATATGGGCAAGAAGCCTTTGTGAGTATAGTACTGTATTGATGTATATTATGAATATTCATAAATATTGGTTAAGGGTTAAATTTCATAGACATCTATTATTTTATAACCTAGCACCTCCAGTTCCCGAGTGCAATATCAATGTTGAAAAACAGCTGTACACATGCATTTGTTAGGATTGTATTATTTACGCCAGCTAATATTACATACTAGTCCAACAGCAGGAAGCTCAGCTTGGCATCTGTCTTTTAGCTTTTTATTACACAAAGATCTTCCCAACAACTAAAAGTCGGTTCCAGATTTACTTATTACTCCTGTGCAGCCTTCCTTTTGCTTGGTCACTCTTTTTCTCTTCTTAGCTTCCTCTTCCTCTTTGGCCTCTTCAGCCAAAAACCTCCTCTTCCCCGCAGACCGAAACACCTGTGGAACAAACACAAACACTACCCGACCTCACAGTCTGAGTTACCTGGCTAATAACCCGAGATAAAAACAGCAGCTATATCTTGAATTTATTAAACATCAAATTGCTCCCAGCGGTTGTGACGATGATGTGTGAATAACTCGCCTGAAAAGGTTGAACGTTAACATGCAGGGCTGCAACAAACAAAGTACTGAGACAGCGGTTGTGCTTTCTAAATGAACGATGGAACGTGCCGTCTATTTGTTGTACTGTAGCTTGATTGTTGCTTTGGAAGAAAAGGAGCAGCCGAATGACTGAATCTATTGCAAAATCTCAACTGGTTGATGGACATGTACGAAAACAGGGCTTCTTCACTCAGCTGGAGAAGGCTTTGCACTGCTTCACTCATCACCTTCTGTAGTAGAGCTGCTAGCCAAGTCCCAACACAGGTACTACACTGCGAGATGCAACTAAATCCTATGTACTGATCCTAAGTTGTTGATATTTGTTAAAAAAATATATATATTAAGCAATTTTTAGGGGTTTTGTAGTGTAATCACTGATTGGTTATGTAGTCTTGCCAGAATTTGATTTTAAGTCACTTTATTGATTCACAAAGATATGATTGATGTATTGAGGACTTTCCTTTCTACGGTTACATACAGTGTTTGGTCAGCCAACAATCTGCAATGCAAATATATTTCACTGTAGGACAAAAAGTTATACAACTCAATTAAGCTTTTAGGGGACTGTTATATTGTATTCACCCTATATATGATAATGAAATGTTTCAAACTCATTGGCTCTCTCACGTGTCTCACAAGCTGTCATCGGGCAGCTCGGTAGTTTGCTTTGTCTATCGTCCACGGTAGCTGTTAAAAGGGTCTCTCTCACACCGCTGAGCTTATAACGTCACTCATCTAAATCATTAGCGTGTCTGCTTTTCAGGATGCACGCTGAGTAAACTATGTTGGTGGAAGATGACTGGGCCAGACGAACGATGGAAGTATGTGGGCACACTGAAATGGAAAAGATGGGGTGTGACTTAAGATCAAAGAGCAATGTCCACATTAGGTTAAGTTAATGTCTGGACGTGGTATACGCTGGTATTTTTAAGGACTGTGAATTTAGAAAGATTAGATAGCAACATCTCAAAAGACGACCACTTTTAAGCTTTAGAAACTGTTCAGCAATTAGCCATATCCTTGCCGGTGTAACTGCGCGTCTCAGATTAGATATAGTTGTCCGAAAATTAAAACGTTGCATGATATATCATAATTAAAAACATCAATCAGGGCGCAATTCTCTCCTCGAGTTATTCCCACAATGCGACGTCACGCATGGAACAGATAAGGATGGTCTATCTCTTAAATGGAACAACCACATTGCAATTAGGAAGCACAATAGGAACATCCTCCTCCACATTGAGGTGAAGAGTTACACCACCCCAGGGAGAATCTGCAGCAGTCAAAAACAAGCCAGATAGCGCTGCAGCATACGTAGACCGGTGTAAGCCATACCATTAGAGTGAGAGAGAGAGACCAATGCAGGCCAGGCTGTAAAAATAGGACATGCACTGCAATTTTGCATCACTTGTTTTAAAAAAGTAACAAATCTGTGCTCATGTTTTGTACCTCTTGATTTGCTGTTTCTGCTTGGAGTAAAACGTTTAACGCAAAACCAGGAAGCGCTTGTTAAAGTCGGAGTTTACTGAAATGCACATAGTTTTGGAAGTGTGCACATTTCTCAATCCGTTTTTTTTTTGTACATTCTGCAGTAAAGCCTGTGCCGATTTTGGTAATCAGGCCGTGCTTATGGGTAAATGGAAATCTAGCCTTCTCCCTCCCTGCGTTGGCAGCCATGTGCTGGCCTCCCTCTGTGCTTTGCTGGTCGCCTGTATCTGCTTAGAACAGGTGCCGGATCCCGTTTCAGCTGCAGCATTCACAGCACAGGTACGGGTGGGAGGCCCTTGGCTGCTCGTACAGTCCCCCAAGTTTTCCAGGGGTCCCCATCTGTGTCCCCGCACATCCTCTGCCACATGGCACCTGTCCCTCGACGAGTCTGGTCCATTCTTCGTCCGGCGACGTACACGCCTGCCTGCCACCCCACACTCTGCCTGTTGTTGAGCCACAATGAGATGAAGAATAGCTGCACCCATAATCCCTTGCTGTGAGATGTGTGTGTGTGTATGGTTTTTTTTTCTTCTTTTCCTCCTTTGGCCAGATTTAGGGCCAAGTACAAATTGTAAACAGGTTATTATGCTGCTGTAACGCACTCCAACTGGAAATGCACTCCGACAACATTTAGTATTTACTGATGTAAGTGTGTCTTTATCCGTTGCAGTAGTATAATTTGGTGTAAAGTTCACTGCATTTACTATGATGAGGATGTTGTAATTGGTTTTGTTGTTTTCTATTTGCAAGGCTTAACGGGGCACAATTATTCTCCCAGAATCACTTGGAATGCTAACTTTGCTTCATGCAAATATAATGCAAATAATTACTTGTGATACATGCTGCTGCATATATTAGATTTTATAATTGTAGAGTAAGCAATATGCTGTTTGCATACACAAAAAAAACATACAGTATCTATAGTCGGTATATGTAGGTTTAAAGGGCATCAGAGTCTCAGACACTGATATGCCTTAGTCCACGTAGTGCAAATTAGCCACTTCCTCTTGACCTACAGTTCATACGCAAAGAACGTCATATAGCCCAATGTTGGCCCTCTAAATGTGACGCGACTGGACGCTCCCTCGCCGGGCTACACAATGGACGCTGGACCAACCAGACAGTCGGCCTCCTCCGTGCCTCCGGAGGACACGATATTTAAAGTGATCACTGCTCACCTCGGTCCCAGCAGATGGATAATACTTTACACAGCTGTGTGAGCCCGGCGCCCCATCCACACACACCGAGCCTTGCGCCGTTACCTTGACAGTTGGTGTCGAGCTAGGCCGCGGAGTTGTTTGTTTGCCCAGGGAAGTGACATGACGGCAGAGGAGGAAATAGGAAACATAACAGACTACCTGACAGACTCATTCCACAGGCTTGACCTGAGACTGGAACTCAGCCAGTCAGCAATCAGAGAGAAATAACAAGAGGAGACTCTTTTGTTTGTTCAGCCTCTATCCCTATAATCGCAAATATTGTAAATCTTTTGATCCCAAAAGTATGTGAAGAATTCAATTAGTCAAATTAAAGCGATTGCACAATATTCCACGCGAGTGGCTGTGTGTGCGAAGTTTAGAGTTCAGTTCACTTACAGCGTCATGCTAGTGTTTGTTGACGCATTATTTTCTCTTTCCCCTCTTGTTGATTTATTGCAGCTAAAACAGCTGCGATGGCCGTCACGGCTTTTCAGCAGAAGGCTTTGACTAAGGGTTACCATGACAATGAGTCAACTTCTAGGGAGGAAAAGATTAGCACCGACAAGCTGAGTGTTTTGCCCTCACTTCCCGGAAAAAAAACCGTAAAAGCCACAGGATCAACAATTCTGTGTAAATACTCCCATAGAGCTACTGAGAGAGATACGCATGAGGTATGAACTACATTAGATATCAGAGACATTCTTGTTCATCATATCATATTTTAGAACAAAACAGCAGCACCATGATAAAAATTTTTAGAGATTTTAAATTTTGCAAATAAATGTAACAACTAAGTGTTCCTTCACAATAAAAAAATAAAACACTGGATTATCCGAGAATTCATCTTGCTCCTATATTTATCCCTCGCCTATATCTGAGTTGTTTAGAGGTGAAATAATATTAGAATATCAAAGCATGTGGGAATAATATGATATAATGATGAAAACACTGCTTTATTCTATAATATATACTAAAGTGCTTGTGTGTAGTAGTCTAACGTGATGCTTTGACGCTTGAGTCGTTGTCCTTGTCCGTGCTACGGTGTCCTACCCTGAGGTGGTGGATGTGATTGTTGAGACATTGCAGGGCGTCTTTACCAAGGGAGTCTGCAGCAGCACCCCGTGCTGACCCTGACAACTCTGCGCTTGACACCGCACCAAAGACTACTTTCTCACCCCCGCATGCCTGGGGCACCACCCGTCCAAAACATGGTCGCACTCAAATGGACCCTCCGCAGAGTTTTGAACCCCCGCAGGCACAAAGGGTAATGATCTAACCCCGAAGAAATGAGCACAACGTCGGCCAGCTGCAAACGCCGGTATTTGATGAATGTTGTCATTCGGGTCAGTTTAATCACATTGGCAGCAAGGCGTGTCAAAAGCAAACGATCGTGGTTGAATCTGGGTACAGAGAACGGCCATGTTCTGGCACACGTGTCCACCACCAAGTGTTGAGATTAAGAAACCTGCTCATAGCTGTGTGTGTTGTTGGTGTGTTTGTGGTGAAGGTACGACGGGCCAGGTTGACAAAGCTTCTCCTGAAAATGGTGGTCGGGTAAAGACGGGTAAGTAAGATGCTAATCAGCACGGCAGTGTTTCCTCCTGCTGAACAGCGGGTTCCCTTCCCTCTCTCTGGCTCTTTAATGCAGGGCCCAGGCAGGCCCAAACATCCTGACGGAGAGAGGCTTTTCCCTTATCAGTCAGGAAACACCGCTCCTCCGCCACATCCTCTTTACAAGAAGCACGACTCAACCGTTCCCAAAAAATGCAGGAAGACCAGCCAGACTCCAGGATTTGTCAAAAGCCCCCTGAATTCCTTTTATCGAAAAAGAAAAATTCAAGAGAACAGAGAGGGTGAGAGGGGAGGAGTGGAGAGGAGAGGGGGGGGGAGAAAAATGAGGAGAGTGTAAAACAGTCAACGAGGCCCTGGGATTTATTTTTTTATTTATTTTGCACAGATTACCAAAGGTCTGCATCAGCAAGATAGAACATGGGGGTGGGGGGGCGGTGGAAGGAGGGTCCAGAGTGCCTAAGAATGGCACCCAGAATAAGACTCCGGGAAAACAAAAGGACGGTGGGTATGGAGGCGGGTGGCGACGGCTGTGCCTGTTTTACACTAATCCTCTGAACCGGGATGAAATGAAAGCGAGAGGAGACGGATGTAGAAGGATGATGTGACGGAGGGTGGAAAAAGCAAGCAGGGAAAGTGGGTGTCAGGATCGGCCACTCGCAGTACAAGAGCAAGACGGAGCCCAGAAGAAGAGAATAATATGCGATGTGACGTGACACTGAATTCAAGATGGACAAGACACACACGCACACACGCCACTTTGTCCCCAATTGTGTGTGGAAAATAACTACTAAGCACTTTCTTTTATTGTTTTTATTCAAGGAATCTGATTATATTAACCAGGTGCTATGTATATGCGTCGATGCATATGGGAAACGTGTTTCATCTGCCACCGCACAATGCCTTTTAAGTGTATCAGTTATTATCAACATCCAGCTGTGATAATAATTCTGTTGTGGTATGTTGTCTGTGGGCGCATTCTCCAAGCAGCGACGGCATTTATATAAAAATTGAACTTTATTTTAAATTATTGTCTTTCACAAACCTAAATCAGCATACATTATTATTTTTCATCATAGAGGTTATGATTATATATTATTAAGTACTTGAGAAGAAGTATAAACGCCTTTTTTTTTTCTTCATTATACACCGTTTGTTAAATTGCATAAGAAATGTCCAACTAAAACCTCATTCAATTACAACTACTGAGGTAAGACTCCCAAACTAATGAGAGCGGGAACATATAATACAAACATTCGAATGGAAAGCGTCGATAATAGCATTACAGTTAGCATTTATGCGAAACATCAAAGGACTTAAATTAGCTTCTAAAGAGCATCTGTACATGCCGCATGTGGCAACAGTAACTGGTGACATTTACAAGTGGACGACGAAGTCTTTTACGATTGTTCTTCTGGTTTAGAAATTTCACGACAACTGGAGGTGGCATACTGTAGTAGTTTGTGTCTGCATCCCTGAGTTGTCCATCTCCATTTCTTCATATTCCTCCAATTGCTCTTTGTTCTTTCCTGGGCTCCAGACAATCATATTGCTCAATAATCAGTTCAGGTTTTTTTATCATGGTGGGAGGAAGATACTCATAGATGCTAATATGAGATTTGAAATTACAGACGAGAGCAGAGAAAGCTTTCCCTTACTAGCACCCAAGTGTAACATCGTCCCAAATTTCTTCACCCATTTTAAACCTTGTAGCGTCTCTGATCAGTCACAGGTGCAATGGGTGCCGTGACCGAGCTTACGAGATGCCATAGTTGTTGTAGTAGGCTGCCGTTGCGTCCGCGAGCACGGAAATTAGGCTGGTTTCTGTGGTGCTACTGGGACATGCAGTGGCAGAAGTTGTGGCGGCAGACGCCACCTGGATGTGTCCTGTAACCGTCATGCCGCTGCCCTGCTCGGGGTGGAACCCGGTTCCAGTGGAGTTCAGGTACTGGTCAAACTCATTGCGGTCCACCTCACCCAAAAGCTCAGCCTGGCTCAGTTGATCAAGGGTCTCCAGGTGACCCTGTGTCTCTGGTGGGGGGGACAGCTGACCCAGGTGGCCCTGATGGAGCCCGTGGTGGATCTGGGGGAAAGATGAGGTACTGTAGTAAGACAGTGGAGGGCCAGGGATCAGTCCACCACCAGTTTGGGACATGTGAGAGATGTGACCTATGTGTGCGCCCCCACAATGGATTTGGGTCTGAGCATAGTCAGTGTGGTAAGGGGGCGGGCTGCCCATGTGTGTCTGATTCTGGTGGTGTTCATCTGGACAGGAAGCTGAGGAAGAACAGGAGACGGAGGAGCTACCAGACGTTGAATAATAAGAGGGGGGTACATGCTCGTGGTCCATGGCATCTAAGGGGGACATCTCAGGAGGGGTGGGCAGGCCGTAGGGGTAGGTGTCAAAGCTGCTGTTGGAACCGGCTGGGTCTCTGAAGCTTCTGACGCTGGGCAGAGCAGGACTGGGGCTGGAAAACCTGCTGCTGACACCATTAGGGCTGCCCTCGTCTTTGTCGAGGGGGTGACAGAGGGGTCGCTGGTCGGGCAGGGCGTTCTGATCAGGGGCCAGGCCGCTCAGGAGGAAGCCGGGGTCCACTCGCTTGCAGATGCGCTTCAGCTGCTTCTTCCGGCGAGGCCGATACTTATAGTTGGGGTAGTCTTGCATGTGCTGCACCCGAAGCCTCTCTGCTTCCTCCACAAAGGGCCTCTTCTGAGGGGGAGTCAGGGCCTTCCATGACTTGCCTGCAAGAAAAGGAGACAGAAGATTTTTTTTAGTATATATTTATATATTTAGTATTTTTTAAATTTACTTTTCATACCTTTTTTATGTCATAATAAAAGTCTATTATAAGTACACAATAACATTTCACAGAATTTCTACAACTTGTAAAAATGTCTATAAATATGTTCTCAATCATTTTTTCAAGTTGTATTCTTATACTTCTTTATTATTCTTTATTATACTTCTTTATTGGACGATTTAGATATTGAATTCATATTAACAGTGGTGGGATTACAACGCTTTTTTTCTTAAATTAAACAAAAAATAAATAGCAAATAGAGGCGTAAAGTAAAATAATAATAATATAAATCTTTTTTTTTTTAAATAAAAATGAATGCGTGATTGGTGATTTATTTCTCAGGTCTGTGACAATTAAAAAAGATCAAACATCTGCTTTAAAACTGCCACCGCAACCTGAACATGCAGCTTCCTCTTTAGTCCTCGATTATATCCAAGGGACTTACTTTGTAACGAATGCTCCGTTTTAAGATAAACACAAGTGTCAATTTTATCTTTATTTTTAAGAGCGTATTTTACACGTATTGCTCTTCGGGAATTGGCTTTAAAATGATTTGCGAGGGTGCCAGATTTCGAGCTTAAGCACTAATCCAAGAATCCCAAATCCATCGCAGAATGACATATTTCTGTCCTCTTCGACGTTCACAGTCTGAACGAATTTTACGGTGAGGAGACATTAACTTCTGAAATCAGGGGATTGGTTTTTTTTTTTGGCGACGAGCTCCTCAGTCTGATGGCGTTACGTTACGTGATTAACAGATCCACTGAACAACTGCGTCCAAAACGTTTTGTTGTATTCTGTTTAACATCTTTATATCTTATTTATGTCTATATATAATCTTTTTAAATATATACATATCATCACATTTTACTTTACATATTTAATTTACTAATCCTGGCGCTGGAAACAACTTTCAAACTTTCCTAGAACAGCCGTGTCCTGAAGGGAATTACAAGTGTGTGGACGAATTAAACGCTGTTGGAAATTATATTTATAAAAACAACTATGCAACTACAATTGATATTAATAACAACATCATTAATAACAATAATAATAATGTGAGATCATAATATCAATCATAAGAAGAAGATGAAGGAGGTGGACGACAAGGATGAGAAATAAAAGCAGATAATAATAAAACTTTATAGACTTTAAAAAACTTTTCTTCAGCTCACCCAACATTTTGCTGAGCTCGGCGTTGTGCAGGTCTGGATTTTGAACCGCCAGCCGTTTGCGCTCATCTTTGGCCCACACCATGAACGCGTTCATGGGCCGTCTGATCCGCGGCTCCGGAGCCTTGTCCACGGGGGTCCTGTGCGGGCCATGTCCGTCGGGCACGTCCCCGTCTCCTGAAGGACACTCGAAGGACTCCGGCCACGACGAGTACGCGCTGATGAGGGCTGCCATCTGCGCGCTCTCTCTTTTCCAAAAACTTCACTTCTCTGTTTGACAAGTTGGCTTCTCAGTTGAACTGCGGGTTCATTTGTTTTAAAGCTTAAAAAAATCAGAAAAATACAGACACTGCTTTTCAAAAAAGTAAAAAAAAAAAAAAGAAATCCAGCGGCGTTTCACACACACCACACTACAACAGATGTCAGTACAGGTTTAAGGGAGAAATCACAGATGTGGCAGCGGCTCCTCCTTGTGAGTTATGATTCAGTCTTTCCTAGTGGATGGGGGGAGCGCTTTATATTTGAGGAGCAGGTTCCAGGAGAAGCCCCGGAGGACTCTCGACTCCTCCTTGATTGCAAGAGAGAGAGAGAGACAGAGAGAGAGAGAGAGAGAGAGAGAGAGAGAGAGAGAGCAGCATTTCAACACTACTAACTACTTAAACTGGCTTCACAACACAACACTTTCCACTGACAGATAACGTCAGTGGACAAAATATGTCATGTCATGATTGTTTTCTATACATTTGATCATTCTGTCTTTTATTTTTAGAAATTCGCACGGGGCCAAAGTTTGTAAAACTGAAAACCAAAACAAAACCCCCCGGAAATGATAATAATTTACACATTATGAGAAACACATTTCAGATTTAACATGCAGGTCACGTCAGAGCCGCTGTGATGACACAGAGATTTGGCAGTTTTTTTGTTTTTTTTTCTCTCTACTCAAGGAAAACCTCACCTGACAAACTTATCCAACCTGTTCTGCAGTACAACATCACCGCAGTGTCGTCTTCAGATTTCCATTGAACTTCACAAACCTGTCAGGGTGTCATGGTACTGTCCTAGCATGCAAACGAAAACACAACGCTCCTATTTTTAGGAGCAGAAATATATCTTTCGGTCATATTTCTCTAACAGACGGATTGCATTTTGAAAGCAAGCGAAGAATCCAAATGCCAAATCCTGTTTTAAACTTTAAACCCTCCCCTGAAAAAGGAAAAAGATCCTCTTTTTTTTTTTTTTTTTTTTTTTTGCACTGTTTGCAGATCAATTTTTGGAACCTCTGATCACATCTGTGGGTGAGAGGAGAGATAAAACCACGAACACACACTACAAACAAATCAGTTTCCTTCTGTGGCCAGAGGCGAGTGCATATCAAATCCAGGAGTTCCTGTTGACAGGATACTCTTGGGCTGCAGCCATGGAGTAGCTCACACTCTCACACACAAGGGCACACATACACACACACACACACACACACACAGCTACTAATCACATGTCAGATAATGTCCTGGATTGTAATATTTATAAAGGAAGAAGTAACCTGACTACAGATCATGGCTTTAACCCCTGAAATGAACACATTTTGTACTTTCTTCCCACACACACACACACACACAAACATGGATTTTAAATTGTAATCAGTGCCTCCCCACCCATCAAACTGAACTGTCAGCCCCAGCTTTGTGTGAAGCTTTGCCCCCACCACCACCACCACCACCACCACCCCCCCCAAACAGGAACAGGATACGGCACCTGAAGCCACAGATTGCGCGCGGAGCAAGGCACATCAGTGATATATAGGGCCCCGCGCTCACTCTTGCTGTTGTGACACGGGCCACACTGATGGGAGTCGACGTAACAGAGCCGAGCGTGAGCTGACGGAGGCACATGTGAGTGTCGAGTGCGCGTAGAGTACAGTCAGACAGCAGGCTGGCAACGTGCGAGACAGAAAAGTTTCACATCATATTTGAAATTTGGAGTTGAGCGTTTGAGAGCTCGGAGTTGGGGGGGTTTCTGAGATGACTAATAGCTCTACGTGTTAACCACCGTGTGGGTGGGAGCTGTATCAGCCTGCTGTTGTTCACCCTCTCGAGTGTTACAGACATGTGGCTACTGGAGACTTGAAAAGTAGGAGGAGCGGTTGCTTATAAAGAGGCATCTCACCATGTCAGCATAACATTTTTTTTAAGCAAGTACATATCTAGAACAGTTCATGAATGGATTACAGTGTTTCATTGGGCCAAACCTAAACCTTCATCACTGTTTTCATCCTTATGTGGGAATATGTCAGCAAACAATGGACCTTCAACAACAACTCTTTTAAGAGAAAAGTCATTTTTATAGCCAGATTAAACTAATAAACTAATAAATTGTTGCAACTTCTCCTGACTTAATTCAGCCTGGATAAATATTTCTTTATTTTGTACGGTATTCTTAACTTGTACTTTGATTTACTCCATCTTCTGTAAAGACCAATAACCTACATGTGTTGAACCCTTACACCTGCACCCCCCCCCCGAGATGCTTAATAGTCAGGACGACAAATAAACCGGTTCAATCCACTTTTTTTTTTAAATTTACGAATCCAAAACGGTGACACACAATGTTGTGTTGTTTTATTGGACGGCTGTAGTTTCCCTTTTCCTCATTTGACTCACACCTCCCACTCTCGTTGCCGTACAAGACTGGCTTGTCAAGAGTTCATCTGTCAAGTCGGAGAAAATGTTTCGTAACGCTGTAAATCACGTTTGGAAGTGGAAAGAGTGACTTAGCATTTTCAGATTACCTTTACAGCTCAGTGCTCAACTGAATTAAAGCAAACGTTTAAATACACTTTCTCATTCAATGTTTTTCCCCTTTATTTTTATGATTTCCCACATTGGAGTTGAACGCTGAAGACTGATATGGGATGGAATTATGTGGTAATGTGACAGCTCTGCACTTTTGGCATTCTCGGAGTATCGTGAGTTAGTCGCCTGGAATGCTTTTTCGAACTGAGTTTCCATCTATGCTGAGCACTCGTTGGCTGCTTTCCATTCACTCTGCAGTCCAATTCATCCCAAACCATCTAAATTAAGTTCAGGTCAGGTGAATGTGGAGGTCAGGTCACTCCACAACTCTCCGTCATGGTCAAATAGCCCTTACTTAGCCTGGATGTGTGTTTTGGGTCGCCACACATGCAGATGCCGTCCATTCACCTTGTCTGCAACTCACAAACATGTAGCGTTAGAACCAAAAATTTTAAAATTTAGGACTCATTCCTTGTGTTTATTGGCACAAGCAATTCTCTTCTTGTTACTCTCCCTCAGTAGTGGTTTCTTTCCAGTAACTCGACCATAAAGGCCTGATTGCCATCCGTTGAGGCTGGTAAGTGTAATTAACTTGTCCTCTGCAGCAGAGGTAACTCTTGTTCTTCCTTTCTTGGGATGTTTCTCATGAGAACCAGCCGTCTTAGTGTTTGGATGTATGGATTTTTCTGTTCTTTTTTTTTTGGACTGACTGACCTTCATGTCTTAATGAAATGGATGATGGTTGGTTGAATAGGACTGCTACTGTAAATCAGCATAACTCATGGTCTCAAATGCATTAAGGCGTTAACAAGTTACACCTGATAACAGAAAAACATTCCAGGTAACTCCCTCATAAAACTGACTGAAAGAATGCCAAGAGTGTGCCAAGCTGTCGTCCAAGCAAAAGATGGCTACCTTAAATAATCTCAAATCACAAAACATTCGCTTTGTTTACATTTTTAATGTATCAACGATCTAGGAGAAAGAATGAAGAAAAAACACTGAAAGAGAAGATGTCTTGACTTGAATGGTACTGTATATACAGAAACACGACTCCACTTTTAAAAAGGAGAAAGAAAAACAAACATTCATTCGTGACTATATGGGTTTATTAAAAAAGTTATTTGATCTAGTTAAAGCACCAACGTTTCCTTACAGCTCGTTACTATATCAAAGTGACAGCGTTTTCCAGATTTTTAGCAAAACATCACCAAATTCATCAAGTCGCAAAGAAACTACTCATCTCTCTGGATTACTTTGATTTAAAAAACCTGGAGTTTCATTCCACAAGATGATCTCAAATCGTCAGAAGAACTGGACAAATGGATACAACTAATTGCTGGCAAGAATATAAAGTCCATGTTTGAAATAAATAGTAATGCTAATGCATATAATATGTCAAGAAATTCATGTGTATTTGAAAAAATATTTAGTCTTTTGCTTTCTCCTGAAATGTTTTGTCTTTTTTGGAATTTGGCTCTTTTTAATTCAATAAGCCGGAACATTAGTCACATCTAATTATTTTCAAGTTTGACGGAAAAACAGGATAATCTAATAAAACAGTCATCTCATGATGTCTGTATTAATATATTTTAGACGTCGTGGAGACAACCAGAGAAACAGAGCTGACAGATTAAAGGAGTAGTTCAGCATTTTGGGAAGAGAAGATCAAACTATTTCGTAACCTCATTTTTCCCCCTCACAGAAAAAAATGAATTGATCTTCTCGTCTAACTCTCAACAAGAAAGCAAATACACATTTCCCAAAATGTCTAACTCTTTAAGTCAAGGCATTTTACCATCTGCTGTAACAATGGTGTATCCCAGTGGACAACAGTAGCTTCGAGGTATTTAATCTGATCACATGTCTTACCTCCCTTTCACCTCACTGCATCAAAGTGTTCTTTATGAACAGGTTATTAAGTTTTATATACACACACAGGACATTTGATTTGCCCATAAATGCAGTGACTCCATACACGTGTGGCCCCATGATCGTGTTCATGCTAACAGTCAAGTCCCCCTGAAGCATAAAGGACTGGAGGAACTGGAGGCCACTTCTATTAACTCTAATCCTGATGTTTCCTTTTCTTTTTCTTGTCCTTTTTGGATCTTTTCTCCTCCTCGTCTCTTTGTCTACATCATCCACCTCCTGTGTGCGTTTCTTTTTCTTTTTGTGAACAACCTCCGATTCTACAATTTGATCCTCGGTTGGCACATGTCCATTTAGCAGCTCAGTGTCCTCACTGTGTTTTTTATGCTTCTTCTTCTTGTTCTTCTTGGACGGAGGCAGCTCCTCACAGTTCTCCTCCACAGCAGACATGGAGCTACAATTCTCAGCTGTAGCTTCTTCATTTTCGACCAGCCGCCTCTTTTTCTTCTTTTTCCCCGGGCGCTCCTGCTGTTGGTCCTCATTGTCCTCCATTACGATGGGAGCGCCATGGTTCTCTTCGGCCACTTCCAGCTCATCCGACGACTTCTTGCTCTTCTTCTTCTTCTTCTTTTTCTTTTTGGGCTCTTCCGAGTCGTCGTTGCTGGTGTGGACGGGACAGGTTTCCTCAGGCGGACCCGATGTCTCGTTGGCCTCTTCCTCCGCTGAGGGTGCTGTACTCTGGGCCTGTCCACGAGCCTTCTTCAGCTGAGCCATTCGCTGTGCAAAATACTCCTGCATAGTGAGAGTGCTTGTCACAGTATTAGTGATGGACTCTGTATCCAGTTCGGTGGTAGCAGAGTACAAGTCTCCTCCGTCTCACCCTGGGAATCACTGCTGTTGCTGTCCTAAACCAAAAAGAAGAAAAAAAACACGAGGACAGAGTGAGGATTTAATGCAGCATTTAGAGACTCTACGCAGAAATAGACAACACACAATGGTGGACAGAGGAGCTTAAGTGGTCGTCAATCATCATGCAGAGATTAAGCAGGCAGATTTTGGAGAGTAAAAAGAGCCCCCAAATAGGATGCTGGTGTAACAATAGGTGTTAAAGGATCACCTTAAAATAAACATCTGACATTTATCATCATCTTCTTACAAACACCACGGAGCTCAGCACATCCAGCTGCGTGTCCTTGCACAGTCAGCTTTCTCACTTGTAAAACATTTGAGTGTGAAACAAAAGTATATGAAGGGAGTCTGGCCAAAAGCATATCCTCATAAATAAGCCCTAAGTGTGGTGCCACAATACAGCCGTGCTCTGACATCAAATCATCTTCAGAAAATTAGTTAAAATGGTCTAGAAATATTTACATGAATATTCCATTCATCACACTGGACTCGTATATATCATTTTATATAAAATTGGAAATCTTGCAATTAAACATGGAAAGCAAGCGGACATGCAACAAAGACTCTTCTTGGCAATGTGAGGCCTTAACTAGTGAGCGAACCAGGTTGGTTCTCTTTTAATAAAACTGTATTTTGTAGCATTAATCCAATCCAATATCAGGCAACAAGAATTCGCAATACAAGCTGCCACTATTCTCCTTGGCTGCAGATTTCTGGTGTTCGGCATAAGTCATCTTGATTTTGAAAAGTGGAAACAAAAATGAGTTTCTAATGAGCCCACTGAGGCAGCCCGGTGATGATTTGCTAAAGAAAATAGAAGTAGTACTCATTCATTAATTCACGGTTGTAGTAAAACTGTCTCCAGTCTGGGGACGCGAGTCAGTCCGGTCACCGACTCATCTCTCTAACCTTTAGGCTACATTAATAAACAGGGCCAACTTTACAACTGTGAGCTACAACATGGTCTAGATTTTAACTCTACACCATGAACAATTTGTCACCTCGCCCATGCGGCCCATTTGTCTTCATTTTCCTAATGGCCTACTCAATGCATAATGATTTGTCCAGAAGAATACAGAGGCTCCTCCTGAGACTCGCACTAAACAATGCTACCGCTCGGTGTATTACCTCAGAGATGGGGAAGTGGACAGCATTTTTCAAACCCTACAGATGAGAGGTGAATTGAAAACAGTGTTGTGCCGAGTCACCTCACGGCTTGGCCTTTAAGCTTTTACATTCAGATTATGCTACTTTGACCCTCGACACTGATTGAGATAGACAAGCTAACCGATGGACTGGTGGAACAATGTGGATGCAGATCCGAACAGGCCTTGCGGGACCTGAATGGACTGAAATGTAGAGTGACGTAACTGCACATGCTCCGGCCTTCCTCGGGCGCTTGAAGTAAACTGTATCTATATACCAAAAGTGTCATTTCTTTTAAACTAGCCACTAGGGACTTCAGTGAAACCCTATTAGTCTTAACCCACTAAAAGTAGTCAATACATTTCCATAAGCATTGTTTTTGCAGCCTAATATATTGATTAATATGGTAAGGAATGATATACGCCCAGGTTCAAATGTTCTTTTTTTTAAAGGCTATAAATTATGCATGTACAATATGATCTGATCAGGTATAACGCATGAGTATTACATGAGTTACTGCATATTCTGTTGGCTGTACTACAGCTAAAAAGGTTAGATTCAGCCGCCTCGCACAGCTATGAAGCACATGACTGAGGTTTAAATGACAAGGCAGGTGGTTCAAACGGACTACAAAGTTTTCTGCCACCTCAGACCTCGACTAGAAAGAACCCCCCTAACTTCTAACAAGGGGGGGGGGGTTAAGGCCCTTCAGGTGAGTCGCCATTAGACAAAAACTTTCCAACTTCCCAGAGAAAATCTATACTCCCTGTTACTGCACAATGGCATCCTCTCTGCTTGGGAGAGGGGAGATGGGGCTTAGAGCTGACAGCGCCAAACAACATGTAACTGGGATTTGGGAAGATGGCTGGGGGCCACTTTAGAACTGCCTGTGAAATTACTCTCAAGAGAGGGGGAGCGTGAATGAGCGAGGGTGGGGAAAAAAAAAAAAAGGAGAAGGAGAGTGACTGAGGAGAGAAACATCTCCTTCATCAGGGGAAGAGGCTAGAACTTGGTATGTGGTTCGTCTTCACTGCCTGGGGATCTCTATTAGACCCTGATCTGACAGGAGGGAAAGTGCTGCGCTGGACACACACACAAACACACACAGACACACAAGTACAGTACGGGTATAAAACTACAGATGCAGTCAGCACTACGGGCAGCCCTGGAGATTTTTGTTGAGGGCAACATGTTACTAAGAAACAACTCGCCAGTAATGTTTGAGATCTTGTTTCCCTTTTTCCAGGTGTGTGTTATTTTCTCTGGCCTGTTATTATCAGTCAACACGTCTGTGTGCTGTGCGTGTGTGTGTGTGTGTGTGTGTGTGTGTGTGTGTGTGTGAGAGTACTAGAGCATGCAGTATACAGCAGGTGTGAGACAATACCGTCAGACCAGATTACATGTATCGCAATACAAGCTTTATGATATACTTTTTTTTTATGATATACTATTTTAACGATGCAGCAGAATGTAGTCATCAGAAAAACTTTTTGAATATGGACCATGTGGTATAAATACATGCAACAAAAAAAAAAAAAATCTGTGACATTTTCTACTTTAAGGGTGTGAAAAATAAATAAAATGACAAATTTACTCATTACTAAGGCTTTTTTTAGAATCAACTGCAGAAAGTCATGAACGCTTGCTTTGTGTTGTTCATTAAGTGCATTTCCAATTTGTCTGCGAGTACTTTCATTCATTAAACCGGTGTTAGGTGAAGACATGGCAACAAGACAAAGACAAGACAAAACAAATATTTTCAATATGCAGTACATTGAAGGTCAGTAATGCCATAAGATAACAACGCTTTGTGGCTTAGATTGTTTTTTATGTCTTCATTTTCAAACTGATTTTACTATTTAAATGATAAACTAAATCAGGAAAAGTTTCCTCAAACAGTAAAATTGCCTTTTAAACCTGCAGCTCAAGTAGTAGAGGCACAATGAATTTCTATAAAATCTGTTTACGTAATTGCTGGAACGAGAGAAGAATGCCTAAAAAAGGCAGTCCCAGGGTACAACACAGTGGGGTTAGGAGTAGAGGGTTGGAGAACACACCTATATCCAGCAATGTCTACTCCTGCCCCTCCTCCTCCTTCTCCTCCTCCAGGACCCAGAACCCCAGGAAAAGGATGCGCTCAGTGCACTGTGTGCAGTTCTGAGATAAGGCTCCTTCGGCAGAGGAGCGGTCTGGCTGGCTATCGGGCCCTTCCTGCTCCGCTCTCTCCCCTGGCGGGGGCTGGGGCTGGGGCTGGGCAGGGAACACAGGGAGGGCCCACAGAGGGTCCCAGAGAAAAGGAGAGGGTGGGAAGACATTCAACAGGCCGCCTCCTTCAAGACACTCCAGTTCTATCTCTTCCCTGCTAATGTAGCCGATGGAAAGCCAACGGCAAGACATGTGCCAGTGTGCCAAGATACCGAGGCCAACATATTCAGGAGGAGAGTCAATCAAGCCAGCAGAGGGATGGAGGAAAAGGTTCACTGGAGTGCATGAGAAACTTTTCTGACTCAACAAGATCAGCAAAGAAATTCATTGCACATTATTCGATTAACTGACAAGACGTCTACATCTGAAACCTTTAACAAGCAGAACCACTTTATGAATGCTTACTTCTAAAAAGAGAATAAAACTCCAAAATCAATACTTTCAGGAATGTCTTAAGTTTTTTGATCCCAATTTAAGGCCCTTTAAACTTTCCTAATTCAGACTCCAATCCAATTATTCCCAATTCTTCCTGTACATTATTCAGCTTCAGAGCATACAATGCAGTTGCATACAACACAATGCATACAATTAAGCCCTAACCCTAAGTACACAACAGTAAGCCTACCTAAAAACTAAAGTAGTAAAACAATCCAGGTTTTTGTGACAGCTGCATTTATAAAATACAGTGTGTGTATATAGATGGGCGCTGGAAAATACGACGGCTCGGTTTGCACCACTTGTTGAGGCTCCTTCACAGTGGACCACTTGCACTGAAACTGCTGGCTGCTCTTAATTTGTTCCAACGTTTAACAGAGTCCAATGGAGCATTTTTGACAACTGTCTGAAGCCAGGGCATAACAGGTCATAACAAAGCAGATGTAGGAGGTCCATTAAATGACTAAATCTGTCCATATCCCGATAGCGCTGATTGACACAAGATATTCCTAATATTTGTAGTTGCTATAACTCTCTAACTCAGCCACTCCACCAACGAGCTGGAGGTTTTTCCATTTTTCCACCATCGCCAAGTGCTTGCTCATGGTGGAAATTGTTGAGTAAATCATTGACCTGTTCTACATGGGACAACTCATGAGATAACTTCTGTTATTTGACACTACCCAAAAAAATGTAATTGAAGTGAAGGCTATGTGTAGGCACCATCTGGCTTGATATTAAACATTTGTTGTCTACAACTTTTTAAATGTGGATACTTTCCTCCGATTCAAACCGAATGCAATCAAACATCTTCGTGGTTTCTGAAGTGCTAAAAAGTAAAACGTCTTGAGTCACATTGGTTAGTTGCGGCTTTAATTAAAAGAATTAGCAATCGATCAATTCCTAAATCACACACTATATAATTGTTATTAAGGCAATCGTAGTTAGGCAGTCCCATTTCCCTGATGCACTAATAAGGCCATGTGGTTGCTTATAGAATGGGAGGAAACTGGGGTTTCTAGCCGTCTGCAGTATTGGGAGGTATCTATGCATAATGCAACTGTTTGGTAAACCATTTCAATGAAAAGAACATCAAATTATTGATACATTAAAACTTCATATCAAAACCTGGTTAATACCCCAACTAGACTAAAAAGGTATTTAAAGGTATAGAACCACGTTTTGGTGCACATGTTAATTAGACAAAGATTCGACAAAACTGCTGTCGCCCATTTATTTTCTTAAAAAACTGCCCGTTTGCATTACTTGCTGTTTTTTTCCAATAATTTCTAGCCAATATTGGTTGGGTCTGTAATTGCATGAGTGTGCCCTCATTGTCCTGCCACAATAATAAATTTGGCGATACTCAAGGTCTATGGATCAGGCCTTGATTAGCCAGCTGTCTCTCCCTGATGAGCACACAAGTCCAGCAACCCATCCTTCATGAGCCTGATGTGGGCGGACACAAAAACAGGTTGATGCCTCATTCCCTGGTAAATAAGCAAACCCTTTGGGTGACTATCAATATTTTTTTTCCCCCCCAAGTAATGTCACCGCCTCTACAGTAAAACTAATATTTATCAACGTCCTCTGCAGAAAAAATATCTACGGAGTAACAAAGTTAGAAATCGTAAAATGATGCACCATAAATACATTAAATGCCACACATGGAAGCTTCCACAAAGCAGTTCTTTTGCTAAAGGCATACTTTCTGTGTGTAGTTAAGACAAAACATAAAAAAAGAAAAAAGGGTTTTGAAAAATTGCGCTTTGTGCCCGGCGCGAGAACGTTTATCATAAGTAACAAATGAAGACAACATTATGCATGCAGCTTGACTGCCCTGTGCTTGTTCAACATTGCAAACGCTTGCCGACAATGCCCCCCCTCAAGAGCAGAGGGGTCCCCCCCCCACTGCAACCCCAGAGAGGGAGGATACAGTGATTATTTTCCCCAGCTGTGATTTATTAGATTAAAGAGTCAGTGATTAAATGGTAGTCGGTGGCTGTAAACAGCCGAGAGGGCTGGAAATCTTTGGGCGGTTAGCTTCACCAGGCGGTAATTACCCTGGTCCCATGTATTCTAGCTTAGGCCCGTAACTAAGAGACGGACGGCGCTCTTTTTCTTTTTTTGTCCCGCGCTAATCTGTAAGTGTCAGCGAGTTGGCATGGCCAGGAGGGAGCAGTCCACACAACTGCCAGGGAGGTAGGTGGTAAATGTGTGGTGCGTGTGTATGTGTCTTTGCAGGAGCCGGGGGGGTGGTGGAGGCGGCGGTGGTGTTACTTGGCGGGACCTGATATTTTCGGCGGTAGAAGCAAAAGGGCCTGTCAACAAACACGCTCAAGAAAGGGAGAGCTTTTGCTTGAGGCAATTAGATGTTATCTGAGAAAGAATTAGAGCTCCCCGGGCTTGACAATAAGACCAGCACCCTGCATGAGCGCACTGGCCCATTCAAAGCGAGCCAAGCGCACTAGGACAACGCACGTTTACGCCGGCATCCCCTTTCAACAGATCAGACCGGCGAGTTGACGGACGGAGCCAAAAAGAAATTCTCTGCTTCGGCGTTTCTAATTATACTGTCAATTATACAATGCAAGTGGAACAATCCTGTTAACTTACTGGCAGTTAATGTGAAGAATAGTTTACAATAAAACTGCATAATACAAACAAATGTTCAATTACATACAGCACACAGCCACAAGTAGAGCCATCCAAGCCAATGTCGTTTTATAAATTATAGAGCTCAACATGGGGGAAAAAAGAGCTTTAAAATTGCAGTAATGGAAGTTAGCAAATAGTAGAACTGCCGTCAAGTCTGTGTACTTACATGAAGTCAAGCTGAAATCTTCTTACCCAAAACGGTGTAATGATACCACAACTAAAGACGTGTCAATGGAACCATTTTATGCCTTTTCTATATCAACAGTTACCAATAATTTTCACACATTTAATTCGACATTACGACACTTCACGGGCCTCAGTGGCAACATGTGAAACCCGTACTAGACTTGCAGACAATTTCCGTGCCAAAAAATTATTTTGCATCTGCACTATCAGCAAAGTTTCACAGTTGGACTCCGCCCATGGGCTCCCTGGCGCCTCGCCGATGCATCTGCCAAACGCTCGAGCCCCCAACCTGCGCCGCCCCTGTTCCATATTCCTTAAGACGGCGGTATCGGGGGAGTCCCCGCTGACGTGCGATCCTTCATGTAGACGATGCGTGGGCAGAAAAAAACTTGCAACAGGTGCCACCCGATGAGGCTTGATCCGCGGCCCTTTGTGCCTGAGCAGGAGTGGGAGTGGGAGAGGCCACAGGGGTCATGCTGACCCGAGAGCAGGGCGCGCCACGCTGACTGTCTGACTGGTGGGTTCAAACGTCAAAACAAGCCATGTACCAAATTATACTCGACCATTTTTCTTCCCTGACGTTTCCAAGGAGTAGAGAACTAATGAACGGGTGGATGCTGTGATAATATTGATGTTTCTAGTCAACAAATCGTTCATATCTGTTAATCAACTTTAAAACTTAATTCATTAGAGATATTTTTTTTACTATACTGATAGAAGAGCCTGAATCTGTATACTGAGAGTAAACTGAGTAAAGTAAAATGATAATAAATTATGCTGGGGTTCTTCACAAAATCAAAATTTGGAATTTTATTTTCATATAACAGTATAAAAATAATATAAAATATAAACAGGCATTTAAATGTAGCAATAAAAGTAAACAAATCCACCCCCCTCAAAAAAAGGAAAGATAAAATTGAATTTTGCCTTTTTCAAAAAACACACACACCCCCCAAAAAAGAAACGTAGAAGGAAATGTAGGTGGAAAAATAAAACTATGGCTTGTTTCCACCTTTCATCTGAGCTGGCGGCTTTAAAAAATGACTAACTTTTGTTGATGTATGAATCGGCGGGGAGTCTATTTATCAGCAGGCCCTCTGCGGTCGCCCGCTTGGGTCCCTCAAGTCACAAGCCGCGTCGCTCCCCTTTGACTGATTAATTAGCCAATCAGAGGACATTTTTCACTGGGCGGCAGAATGGTTTATTTCAGCTAATGCCGGGCTTTCGAGCTGAGGCCCGTTGGAGCCTCGTCGGCTCTTTCGGCCTGCCTGAGTGGCCGGGCAGAGGGGCAAGGGAGATAAATCAAGCCGGGCTGGCCCCTCCATGTGGCTCCCCTAACTAAACCCCCTGAGGAGGGCACGGTGGTGGAGAAGGAGGGGGAGAGAGAGGGGGACGCAGGACGGCCAGGGGCACTGCTCGCCCGCCGATAAGCACGGGGAGCACAGGGCTGCCAAAGTGCCTTCATTTAGAAGTGGCCGGGGCTTTTTGATATCTCGGCAGAGAGAGCCTGTCGTTTGTCATGCCGTGAGTAATTGTGTTGAGGGGCACAAGAGGAGGCAGGAGATGGAGGGGGCGCACAAGCGTGGGATGGGTGATGGATAACAGAGAGCCATGTAGATGGACAGGTGCTCCACCACATTGATAACCCTCACTGGTCAGGGAGTGTAAATAATGGTTTTAAGCATACATTTTCAGGTGGCTACACGTTAAGGAGGTTGTGGGTGAAATGGTGGTCAACCATTTATCTTGTAGATAATGGTGTGTATTTAAAGTATTTTTGCACAAGTGGAATAAACCGGTATATACACTCAGGCCACTTTATTAGGTACACCTGCACAATCTATAACAATTTGATACAACAACGCAATTATACATTTTTGCCTTTACGGGGTATAATGTTCAGTTTTTTATGACACTGTCACAGAGTGTAAATTCAATAACAGGCTTATTACTGAGGTCATAAGCGTATCAATTTTTTGTCCTCCCTATTCACAAACAAGGAGGGCAGAACTCCTCTCAGTACAACGCCATCTCAAACCATGACCTCAATGCTAAAACATATAATTACGGTTCAAACCCCGAAGGGGTACAACCCTATTGTGTTTGTGTCGGGTTTATTATTGTTTGCCATCTAATACTGCAGCTCAAATCTCTGTGAGCTGGAAAGAGATAGAAACATGAAACTTGGTCCAATAACTGGAAAAGATGCGCAAACGCTTCCCAAGGAATATAAGTACCAACTGGCCAAATGGTGGCGCCGTAATTAAATTGTGGAATCGGCCTGATTGATTTCAAATTGGACACTCAGCGTCCAGCTCAGTGTGCCCTACAAGAAAAGGCCTCTTGCATGACCGCAATGAATTTTTGTTAATTTGCATAATGTAAAAACACGTTACATAACTTTTATTATTTTGACTTGATCAACACCAATTGGCATCGCTGGAATGAGACTGTACTACAAAAGAGCACAACCGGTTGAAAAATATGACCAGCATTAATCAAAATATCTCCACAAAGGATGTAGCTCAGCAGGAAACTGGCCATAACAAATGATACAACTTGGTAGATATCTTCAGGGTTTGGGAAGAGGTCTACCGGAGCATTTTGGGCCCGACCCATAGGGGGTGCCACAAATACTCCAAAGAGAAAACACAAATAGAATTTCATTTTTAGTGTGCATGTTCTGGGGAGCAAATACCCCAATTTTTTTAGTAAACACCACAGCTCTTAGGACACTAGTTCAGGTCAAACACAATAATGGACGAGACTTTACGGCTACCTGTATACAACCAATTAATATGAAGGAGTTAATAATCTGTCCCATGTGCTCGTATGTTCTTTTCAACACAGGCCATGTTGCCTTTGATGAAAAGAGGCGTGTGGGAGAGCTGTGTGTGTGTGTGTGTGTGTGTGTGCGTGCGTGTCTCTGTGTGTGTCTGCCTGTCTGCGATTCAGGGAACGTTGCGAGCCGCGATAAGAGGCGAGCAGGAAGCACATCACTGCGGGAGGAAGGAAAACCCCAGCAGTGGGGGACTGGTGGAAGGGAGGCTGGAGAGACAGCAGTGGGTGGTGGGTGAAGTGCTGGAAGATTCATGAGCGGGAAGGAGGGCAGCTCTGGAGAAGCCGATCCAGGCTTGGATAATGTGACCAGTGGCTACATGTGCAAACTCCACCACCTAACGTTGATATAGTCACTGTTTAGGAATACTGTTCTTTGGGGTATTGAGATTATTGTATACTGCAGAGTGTATTTTGTGCTCCAACAATACTGTAAGCACAGATCAGGGTGCGTCGAGGGTCAGTGGCAGTGTCATGGACACACTCGCAGGAGATCCTGCACAATGCCTAGAGCTTGATTGGTCCATCACCCTCTTTACCTCTTCCCAGCAACCTCAGATGTTGCCGGGCTTCAACACAGGACCTCATGGGAAGCCATTGTAATTGTGTACAGTGTTTTCGATACGGTCAATGGTGTTCCCTCCTGGCTGAAAAATAACAACCCATAACCAAACGATTAGGGAGAAAATGATGGTGTGTATTGCTTGCATTTCCAATGTTAATCAGCTAGGGAGCAGCAGCCATTGTGATGTTATGGCACGGCACCTGCAGGGGAATAGAGAAGGTTTTTCTCATGCAATTTATGGATTTTAAGATGCCAATTTCTTCAAGCTAAATGCTTGAGATAAACAGAGGAAGCCAGCGAGAGGCTTTTCTGGGAGTCTCGGAGTCCAAAAGCTACATTTGTCATTGTCCTCTGGTTCTGTGTGGGATCAGCAGAACTTGATACCAATAAGACCAGGAAATGTATTAATTCTGTAAAATACACAGAAGTTCTCTGTCTGCTTGTGTCACTTCTCACATCTTCATAACGATAATCCCTTCGGCGAGTTTTTTCTGATGTCGCATGGACATTACGTCTGTTAGCAGACCGAATCTAAAACGTCCACGCAATCTCACCAGTGGCATTATTGTGATTTTCATTGCGCAATACTTATTTAATGACGGTTTTACTTGTCAATATATTCAACATAGTAAGGCAGATAACCAGTGTGTGAATCAATAATAGTTCCTGCGAATACAAAAAGACTTTCAACCATAATTTGGTGCACAGCAACTTTCATTTTTCTGTTTTATTTCAAAATAAAATTACTTGTTCAATTCGTTGGCAGCCAATTTTTAAATAAGAAATTAAGAAATAAAAAGAGGCCGAACACGGATAAATGGACTAAGCACGATTTTGTTTTTGATAAGTGAGCCAAAAGAACTTACTGAACCTGAAATGCAACTTGCACCTGCTTGAGCCTGTAAGCTACATTTCAGAAGCATGAGAGCCAGCAGAACGCCAAATGGCAAAGAGACTTTTTTTTTTTTTTTTTTTTTGCAAGTGTCATCATTTGAGATTTCTGCACACCTCATCCCAATTTGGATTTGCCTTTAATAATGCCCGCTGGCGTTATAACTACCTGATGTGAGCGCTCCAAGACAGAAGTAGAGAAGAGAGGAAGTGCAAAGAGAGGAGTAGGCGGTAAGAGTGCAAATCCTTTAACTGGATTTAGGTGCTCTTGCTGCCATCGCTGGCCTGTTGGCGGTGTTAAAGCCGCACGCTGTGACATGGCTAATCTAGGGCCAAGGGCTGCTCGGGAGCTGGGCCCTGTAGAAGCGGATGGATCACATGACGCCGCAGCAACTGATGGGAGGCATCAGCACCACTGGTCATCCTTAATTACCAAGACAGAGGCTGATAAGCTTGAGCCACTTGGCCAGAGGTGTGTCACCTCCTCCACCTGTGCATACTTGACATTGACTGGATTAAGAAAGATCACAGGTCTGGCCCTCGCAGTTTAGTGTCAACGCAAAAAGAGACTCGAAGTTTGGACAACATATTTTTTGACAAGAAGACTGATTGACTAAATCTAATGAATGTAATACTATTTTTATGTGTGTTAGTCATTATCAGCTCCCAGTTCTGGATAGAATTATGTCACAAGAAAGTCAGAAGACTGTCTTGATCTTAAACTGTGAAAAGGACCCAGAAAAATCCTGAATATGTTAGTATACATAATTCACGGAATTTGTTTTATTGTGTGTCGACATGTTGACATATTTTCACGTTGCAGCTGTTTCTCGAAAAATTGAAATTGCTGTCAAAATTTCATTTACTGGTAAGACAGATTTTTTTTTTTTTTTTTTAAATAATAATGTAAACGGAGCTTGATGGCTCTTACCTGCTCTTGGTCTTTGGCAGATTTTGTTCTCTTCCCAAAGATACAGTTCAGGTCTGTTTCAGTACGGGACGACAGATCCTTTCCTGAAGGGGGGAAAAATAATTAGAGACAGGATAAAATGAAACAAACACACCGAGTGAGATTTTATTTTTGCCAAATGTATGAAAAGGTGGCAATAAACAATGCATAGTGACATTTTCACCAATGCGGCTGCAAAAAAAAAATAATACCATTACAATCAAAGGGCAACGGTTTTATTTAGGCAACCTGTAATTGTGTGTGCCTGTGCCTGTGTGTGCGTGTGTGTGTGTTAGGGGTTAGACGGTAGGGGGAGGTGGTCTCTTGACTAAAGAAAGGGGAGGTTTACGTGGTTTATTTCTTGCTCCAGGGATAAAACAGCAAAGAAAAATAAACACACGACAAGGTCTACCACACCACGCCTCCGGATTCCCATTTTCAAGCCGGGCCTCAAAGACTCCTGAAGCACACAGTCGTCTGTCTCAAGCCCAGGTCCTGTTCGTACAGCTGCATCCTCTTCCTTCAGCGGGGCTCTGATAACATTTGGTTATTTATTGCTTTTAAACCTCTATCTCCCCCTACTCTTGGCTTTGAAAGTAGCTGCACATGCAGGTCTAAGAAGTAAAACCAAGAAAGTATGTTGAAAACTAAAACAAATGGGGGGGGGGGGGGGGGGGGGTGCTGTGGCGTTTGTCATCTAGTGAACTTGGGTCAAAAGTAAAATTATGCCCACTCTTTCTGCTGTTTGGATGAGGAAGTACCTGTCAAAATTGCTCAGGCTCTCAGGTGAAAGTGCAAATAACAGTGTTCTGATTTAAAAAAGGAGCTTAAATCTATTTTTCCCATAAACGCTCTAAAGGTGACTGAGTGTCATTACGCAGGACGAAGCGCGGGCACTGCTAACATGCAGTGGAAAGTGTTAGTGAATACATGCTGGTTTCCAAGGACACTGTTGAAATGGCAACTACTGTTAGCCATAATAACTAGTCCAACCAAACCAAGCAAATCACAGAGACTCTACAGATTAAAAACACAAATGTGCCAATTAACAAACTGCTAAAAAAGATACATAAGACAGAAGATGTTGAGCCATATCAATGCATTCATCGAAAAGGGACGGGATGTAGATGTGATGTGGTTTTGTTAGACCAAAGGCTGCGATAAAACCCCAACCACTAGAGCAACGGATGGAGAGTTGTAGTTAAATTCTGCATCAACCACCCTTGCTGCTGTGACAGGTGATAGATGGAGGCAGCAATTAAAACTGGGTTACTGGTTTATGCTGTGGGACCCCGGACCTAAGCAGCGGAGATTTTGGTGCCTTTCCCCACAAACAAAGGCCATCAATCCTCAGCGCTGGCAGTGAGGGAACCAGCCTGAACAGGATATCAATAAAAAATAAAAAATAAAAAAAAAGCAGGAGTAAGGAGGAGGCCTGCACTGAGATAGAGAGGGAGATGTTTGCAAGGTTTTAAAGGCGCTGCTGTAGCCAAAGTAGGTTTTTACAGATTTAATATCAAGGGCAATCACTCAATTAATATTAAATGACTAACGAATGAACAATATAGATGTTCAGTGTGCATACGTAATGGCAGATTCAACTGTTCCCCTTTGCCTGCTCGCTATGAGAACTATAAGAGTCGAACCTGTCTTCTTCAACTTCTCATGTAACAAGCTTAGCGACACTAAATCTATTACCAAGCCTTAACTTGGCAACAGCTTCACAGGGAGGGGAGGCGGCATCGGCGCAATCGCGGAAAGCATGTAACCAGGTGTGGCAGGGTGCATGTTGCCCGGTAACTCTTTGCGTGAAACCGCAAAGTTAGGGTAAGGCAATGGCAAGAGAAGAGTGTAAAAGTAAATAAATAAACACTCCCAATAGGTATGAGGTGAAATGCATCATTTAAACATCTGAAAAATGACAGCTTCACATTCACAGTTAAGTTCACGCCCGACGGCACGACTCTCGGGTTCGCAATTAAGGTTTGAGGGGCTTACGGACAAATGAGTAGTGCCAGCGTCCCTTCTGTTGCATGACAACAGTTGCGGCCGCTTTCAGGAAAGACGGATTAAAGTGGTGTCATGTTGCCAGAGACAGTTGAAATGACAGGTCTGCCGCCTGAAGACTGACAAACTGGCTTAAGATTGAGTTCCAGCTAAAACGCTCCCACCTGCATATCAGTTAAACCGCCTCTCTCGCTGCTGTCCAACAGTGAAAAACAAAAATACTCTAAGAGAGTGGATGTGACACGTCTTATATAACAAACAGACAACGTCAGATGCTACCTAGCTTCCCCTGGCATTGACATCATTGACCATGATAATGGAAAGGATCTCCTCAAAAGGATTAGACCTTAAAGTCCTGCAGGATCTAACTTCATCAGCTGACAGCAGGTCGGGGTACGCAAAAGTTCACAGACAACCCAAATGTCTGATGGCCGCCAGACAAATGTGGCTGTGTCCTCTTTAGGATAAATATTTTTTTTTAAAAACTCAGTTGGAATACCATTTTCCAAACACCTTAAAGCAAAGAAAATAAATGGTGCAGTGGTGTTGTGCGGTGATATTTCGAGACGGCATGGATACATTCATAATCAAAGCAGAAAACTAGAACACGGGGCACAGGCTAACACGAGTCGCAAAATTTGCTGTTGTATCATTTCGATAAAGTACGTATAAAGAGTGAGGGCAGGAAGGACGCATCCTGTGCAAAATAGGAAAAACAAGAGTCATCATCACACCCCTCGAAGTCTGCGCTTCATGTCTTGAGTCGGGGCCTCGCGTGGTGCATCTTATCCATCGGGGACGAGGTCTTTTTCTGGCTCTTGCCAAATTAAGATCACAAAAACAGGGTGAGAGGGTACGGGGGAGAGACCGAGGCCACTGCTTATCTGGCGGGGTCATCTAATGGGTCACACAGCCCCTGGGAGGTGTTGTTTTTGGGGGGGCCTGTAAATGGACATGCCAGATGCCCCAAACAGGAAACAGGAAGTTGCTATTGAATGACGTAAAATATAAAAGGCTCTTTCCAGGTGAGGCAAAAGTTAAGATATTTTGTTTTCCCATGCATGTTGACCCGGTGAGGTCCATATGACCCAAAAAACGATTACAGATTAATTACTTTAACACATGTTAGTATTTAATGAGTGTGCACTATTTTGTATTTTTTTTTTTGCAAAAGGACTTAAATGAATTGCCTACCCTGATAATCTTATTAAGAAACTGTGCCTGTAATCACTCAACTGTGCTCAAAGTAAAGCCACTCAGCAGTAAAATATGAGCAAGTGGTTATTCATTTTTGGTCTCCAGTGGTCCTGAACACTAAATTCCCCCTCGTGCCTATCAGTGTACTGGCCTTGACCAGCAAATCTCGACTTCCTGACGTGTAAAGGAGTAATGAAAGTACAAGAAGGAGTTATTAATAACCTCCCCTAGCACTGACCGGGCCAAATGACCCAGCACAGGCTGACAGAGCTCTGATCAGGATCTGTGATCTGAGCCAAGCGCACAAGGCTCAACCAGGAGTAAAGGAGGCCGTCTGTCTGTGGTGCTGACCTTAAA
Organism: Nibea albiflora; assembly: GCA_014281875.1. Taxonomy (NCBI): domain Eukaryota; kingdom Metazoa; phylum Chordata; class Actinopteri; family Sciaenidae; genus Nibea; species Nibea albiflora. The sequence goes on along the minus strand of CM024802.1, from coordinate 10,136,287 downwards.
TCAGTGCATGGTTGCCCTATAATTAGTTGAGGCCGATTTATAGGAGAATCTTTATTACATGATGGACAGTCGGTCCAGAATTGTGCACAATTAGCAACTTCCTGATTACCTTTCTTTTCTGCAGCTGTAATGAAATGTCAGCTGTCAAAAGAGAAAACGCACCTTTAGTGAACTTCATATAATGGACCCTCTTTCTGGAAGTCTTGGACTTCTCTTCCAAGCTGAATCCTTTCTGCTCCTCTGGTGGAGGTTCTGCAGACAGGAAAGGACAGAAGAAGAAAAAATCATGTGTGGAAATGTAACATGTTTACTAATACTGTACATCTTTACCAGCTCGGATATAATATAAATAATACATATAATCTTTGTTACCCAGAACACTGACCATGAAGATGTTCATTATATGTCAGTGACTGTATCCAAAGCTTTTCTCTCCTAAATGTTGCAGTGCAGCACCCTCTACTGTCCCAGAGGTGGAACCAGTCTGTTCACATTTTAACCACAGGGCCACACTGTAGTAAATAAGTCTACATACCAGTGTTGCTGTTGTTTTGACCATGGTGGTTGTTCAGTTGAGCGAGAAGCTCATTGAAATCGTCTTGGTGGGCGATCCAGTTATCCTGTGAACACAGCACATCTCAAAACAACAGAACCGACTAACTTCTGTTTTGTCAGTCAAATATCTTGATAGTTTCAATATAATTTCATAGGAAATGTGGGAATAAATACACATTTGTATTAGGATTCATTTCAGTTTACAAAAACTAACGTATGTTTGTCAATGGCTTTTTTCTATAGCTGAGACAAGAAGAAGATGAGACAGCACTGGTGCTTTATATCAGTGCTGATGTTTCTATTATGTTGCCGACTCCTTTTTTAAAATCACATTTAAATAACAGACACAAAACTCTGTCTATTATGAGTGAGTTCGACAGAACCACAAAATTATATCCTTGTATAGTGGAAGCAGATGTACCTAATAAATTGGCAACTGAGTACATCCTCATCTGCAATGTTAGAAAGGAATTGAGTTGTCACCTGTTACATATTTTTATGCCACCAGGCCTTGAAAAAAATGATTATAATGCTTTGAAATCAGATAATAAAAGGGCCAGTCTTAGTATTTGTGTAGCAAGACAGTCATTCAAATCTCTACTGAGATAAATATGATCAATATTAAAGAGACGAGTCCCAAATCATGCACTTTTCCGAACGGAAAAATAGTCGTGTTACCAGTGCAATCATCATGACGACAATTGAGTAATCTGAGCCAAAAATATATGTATTGCTGCAACAAAAGGAAGTTTGTGTTAAGTCACAAAGTGTTAAAGGTGCTCACCTCATAGCTGGCAGTTGTTCCAAGACCATAGTTGTCGTTTTTCACTTTTACTTTGATGTGGTCAGTGGCGCCTTGCTCACTTCTGCCCAGGCCCTGACATGAAAACAGAAGACATAACATGTGACACTCATGCTCAACAACTCATCTCCAAATACAAATGACCACATTTGAGCCCCAACAAACTCAAACTCACCTTGCCCTTGGACCAGCCCATTCGTTCCAGCATCCTCTGGCCAAATTTGGAGTCGTCATTGCTCCAGGCGCTGTTCCTAGGGTCAACAGACCACTTCTGTTTCCTCCGGGCTGCACAGAGATCAGCGACATCATTACATAACGTCCAACAAAACGTTACATAACCGATCAGGACAAGCAGCCAAACCGAGGTGAGGCATAATGCGTTTACATGCGCGGTAATAGCTGACTATTAATGAAGTCTCCTGTGCATGCGACCACTGGCTGACAGCTGTCAACATTACAGCAGCAGGAGCAGAGACACGAGTTTACACTCAGACGTCTGACCATGCGTTGCGAAAACAACGCTTCGCAGCTACACACGTTTGTCAAACACGAGCAAAAAGTCACGAGCAAAAAGATATTCGACTATTTAAGTCGAACACAGCTGGCTAAGACGAGCTGGAGACAAGTTTAAACAGAGAAGACGCGGAGTCAACACGTGTTTACACACTGCTATCATGCTAATGTTAGCTTTACTTTAACGTTTAGTACGAAATGCTGGATATTTTCAGAGTTAAATCTCCCGACAGGCGGTGTCGGCGTCTTTGGCAAACACGAACATAAAAAATATACACTGTTACATTGAGAGAAAACAAAAAAAATATCCATCAAAACTTCAAGAAATTTACGTACGCTCAGCAAGCATGGACATCCTGCGGGTCCTTAAACAGCTTGACGGAAGTTGCGTAGGGGTCCAAGAAAATGCCTGAAGACAATACCTGGCCACGCAGGTTGCTCCTTGTAAACATGTTCGTGTACAATATTTAATATGTGTCATATTATATAAGGGCGAACGTATATTAATTATTGTATCGTTTTAATTTTTAATATTACTGTTATTTTTAATTAAGAGTCTCTTCACCAGCAGAGGGCGTAACAGCCGCACAGCAGCGCTTAAAAACAGGCCACGTGTGCTGCTGGGTCACCCAAGTTCAATGAACCCAAAACTATGGACCGACAGGTTCTGAATTTCCTGTGTGTAATGTTGATACAGTGATGCGAAGAAAACATGGCTTACTACCAAAAATGTTGCAAATGCGATATATTATTTTATTTACACATATAATTTTTGGTTTTATATTATTGGAGTTGTGACTAATATGTATTAAATTATTAGTTAGACAATAGTGTTATATCTACAATACAGTATATCATATGAAATTAAAAAGTATTAAGCAGATTTAAACAATATGTATAAAAATACAAACATGTCCTTGAAAGAAGGATGTAATGGTACAAATATGTGTGTTTGTGATCAGCCTGTATCAACTGATATCAGCCCACCAACTTATTTGTCAAGCTCCACCTAAAATGTGACCAACTCAAACAAAACATTTCACAATGCGTTCTTGCTGCAAGTGTCTTAATAATTTCTTAGTATTTTAGAGATGTGACGCACCGGATCACATTTCATCAGTTCTTGGTGGAGCTGCTTCTTGCAGTGGCAGAAAAAAAAAACAAATCCGCCCTGAAATACGAACTTGCAAACTTGCGCACCGCTTGAAAGAAGCGGCTTGAAAAGTAGGCAGCTGTAGGTGGACCAGCTGGATTTAACGTGAATGCTGAAGTGTTCTTATGTAACCTTTTATCAATATATAAGACAGCATTCTAACCTTAATAAACAACCGAAGCAATAGCAAAAAGCTACTAGTAATAGTGCCAGTGGTAGTTTATGGATTGTTACTGGGTGGTTGCTTTGGCCTCACTTATAGTTGCTATTGATTACAATGAATCACTCTAAAGTTTTTCCACGGGATCACTCCAGGCTACATATTATGAGAAGCTGCCTCGCAGTTATAAGTGGTGGCTGGATCTCGAGTGTCCTTGAGTTACTTATGAGTTATAAAAGCTTTCTTGTAACATTTATCAGGCCTATCAGAAGTCTTGGCCTAGATATGAGTCCAGTGTTCTCCCTTATTGTGTGCCTAAAGGTCAAGAAATGGACATAATATTTATTCATGCTAGGGAGTTGTCTGTATCTTAGTTCTTTGAAATCATGTTCAGGATAAACAAAACAAGCCGGCCGAGGTCACCTTGTGGAGTTTGTCATTTTATTACTTAAATGTTTCATCAAATGAATATTAAAAGGGGATTAAAAATGAGCAGCTGTTAAAGACTGATTATGGGAGTTTTATGTCATACCAGGGAACAATTGTGATACAAAATTAAAACATTCACACGTTTCAGTGTTATCACGTCAGATTTCCTCTCTGCACACACATGCAGAGCTGTTAGTCAGTACAGGAACATACTGTAGGGGCCTGTCTGTGTGGAGTTTGCATGTTGTTCCCGTGTCTGCGTGGATTCTCTGCAGGTACTGCGGCTTCCTCTCACAGTCTGAAGACATGCAGTTACTCGGTGACTCTAAATCGCCCGTAGGTATGAATGCAAGTATGAATGGCTGCTCTGTGTGCCCTGCGATGAGCTGGCGACTTGTTCATGGTGTACCCAGCCTCTTCGTGACCCTGGTGAGGATATGTGGTCACAGATAATGGATGGATAGATGGATCTAAATCTAATTAACAAATTTAGAAATAAACGAATGACTTTTAGCACACCTAAAGCCCCCTATATGTTAAATCCATCAGTTTAACCTAATTACTTTGTCCTTTGGTTTACAGTATTGGCGCATGTGAAGTGAGAAGTTCTGGTTAGCGTTTTATCAAGTACCAAAAGTAAACTATGATGTATGTAAAGGTAAAGATGCTGGCAGTCGTACATGCCACGGAGCCTTGCACAGCTTTACCTGTGGGATTAAAGTGAACAAGATCATCATATCTGCTGCTCCTGGGTCAGTCGTCAGTTTGTTTCTATAATGGTCGGAGGCTGAGTAGAGTGAAGCTCTAATCTGACCCCAAATCTGTGTTTAAAGAGGTGACCACCTCAGGTATGGGATTAAGGCAAGGTTGTGTAACATCCTGAGAGGGATCAGTGACAGTGAATATTGTCAACTTGACTTAACCAGATTGTCCTACAAAGAAGCTGACAATAGAGCCCATAATAGTCGGTGGTATCAGTGCACCTCATGTTACCTTGAAAGGCTCTGTGTGTGCTACAGGCATTATGGCCACTGCAGATGTAAAGTTTGTTAGGTTTATACTGTGTTTCAGATCAATCATACGATGTGTACGTGAGTTCCTACTCCTCACCAGTTCTGGTTTCACTTCTCTAATATGACTTCATATGACTGTTGCTAAAGCTGGCAGGGTAAGGTAAAGTTCAGATTAATGTATATATAGAAGAAGTCCAGAACAGAACAAGGGTCAGGGACAGGTCAGAGAGGTGATATTTAAATTGGGGAAATTCTAATTATCAGAGGAAATTAAGAAGACTTATGATGCTATTTGTATCTATGGGGAGGTGTCCGAGACAGCCCATTAATTAGAGAGTGTGTAAGAACCGACTGTTCCACAGGCTCCACAGCTCCAACGCTCCTCCTTGTACAAGAATAAATTCAACTTAGCTTTGATACTTCGAATCCAGTCCTCCTTATTGAATGGTCATTTGAAAATTCTTATAACAAAGGTCACATCAGGTCAGAAATGTCGTTTCAGATTTATAGTTTAGGGACCATTGGTCTGCAGGGTTCATAAACTGTGACCACGATCCCAAAGTCATAATTGATTTTCTGACCGTAATGGCATCCGCTGTTTCAGACTGCTGGAGCACGGAAAAACTGAGCATGTTCGGTGTTCTCTCGCAACAGGAAGTTCATTTTGCTGCATAAAAACACAAAACAATAAACCCCAAATGAGACATTTAAATTATATATTTAATAATAATAATAATAAGTGCCAAAAGATGTGACTTCTGTTTGTACTTGTGAGGTAATCGAGAAGCCACATGGCTGTACAGTAAGCAAGTGCTGTACAGCGGGCCTTTACATTTTGCTTAAGGCCAAAGGGGGGAAAGAACGGCGGTGGGGTCTTGAGCTCCATTACCATGGTAACCTGTCTCCATGTGTAATAACAGCTGTGGCACAGAGTGTTATGGCGTTTTCTGGCCCGCAGCCAAGCAGCTCCCAGCCCCTCCTCCAGCCCTGTTTATGTCTTGTCCTTCACTGGTCAGACGTAAGCTGCTGCACACTGTGTGAATCTTATTACACGATGAAAACACTGAGGCCCAGGCGACTAGAGCTCCCTGATTGGCTGGTGAGAGGCGGGCCTGCAAGTGTGTGTGCGAGGAGAGGTGCTGTAGGGGGGGGTGCATCTTACATAAGAGGCGAGGTCTCCCTTACTAGAGAGAGAAAAGGAAAAAGTGAACACCTTGTCACATGGCTCTTTCTTTCTGTTTCCTCCACCGCCCTTGTGCCTCTTCTTGGAAAGCCAAATCTGTGGGGCCGCGCGCATGTTCAGTCACATACAGAAACGCTAAACAAAATTTGTACGTGGGAATATTTTGCCCCCTGGAAAACGTTGCATTTGCTCGCCCGTGTGTGTTATAACTCCTGAAAGATAGAAATTGATTTTTCAGCTTGGGCGTCAGTTCACAGCGAGCTCTCACTCTCTGGCTCTCGCCCTTAATGTAAGACCTTCTCACACCGGCAGCCAAATGTGGGCAAGAAGATACTCTGTACCCAAGCAGTGGGAAACGTTCGTTAGAGATATATTTGGAACATTCGAATCCAGCGCAAATATTTAGGGTTAGGTTAGGCATTTGCAATTTCCTTCATTGCTATCGAGCTCCTGAAGGTTGACAAACTGCATATGAAGGAGAACAGAAATTACACTGATTTAAAAGGGGCATTAAAAATGACTAAAATTACCATCACATGTGGTGTGGCATGTGGTTGTCTGTTAGTTGACTCATATTTCTCTGTATGCAGACAACAACAAAAAACTGCAAACGACTAGTAAGCATGACTAAGGCATGCTAGTAAGCATGATTAAGTACATTTCCGTGATGTGTTTGTTTTGTCTTCCACTGTTCTACAAGCTGCTAAATCTAGGACAAACAAAGATAATATTATTTGAAGAGCGTCTGCGTGAACGAGAGAACAGCTTGAAATCATTCCTGCTTGTTGGAGCCGCGTGAAAGAAAGGGAAAAAAAGAGAAGCCAACATTCGACTTCTTGTTTGCTGAGATTTGTAATGAGAAAATTAGAATTTTTCTTCCCAGCCTGAGAGCACACCTGTCGTTTTATTGACACACACTCGCAGAGGAGAGGCGCTAATTAGAGTCGAGAGCTCATCAAGTGTTTGTAGCCTGCAGGCACTCAGGGGCTCGTGATTGAGAAATGGAAAGTGCATCTCACCTAACCTAACATTAAACTTAGCCGAATGGGAGTGAGTCTCTCCGTCTGTGCTCTTTGCTTCATTGCAACTGCGAAAAACAAAACTCGACAAGGTCACCCGAGGCGGCTGCAATTACTGACGCAGAGAAATTGAAGAAAGGCTGTCAGGTCGGTCAGCGAAGGGCAACGTTGTCCTCCGGGGTCAGGGTTTATGATCCAATTTGGTGAAGACAATACAGCAGCTTTGGTTCACTGCATTTATTGACATGTGAGTTAGCATCTTGTGCCTTCTGGTGAGAGTCACTTAAATATTTTCATCAGTATTTGTGCAACATTAACCCTGTAGGTGTTCGACGCGCAGGAGAATATATGACAGTTCAGTGAAAGTTCACGCTATAATTTGAGAATGCGTCACTTCAAATCACTCACGTTGCAATAAATATGAAGGCAGTACAGGGTAAGACCTGATTACCCAGATGTACACTATAAAGTTTAAGCATACTCACTGATCATTACATTTTTACACTTTCCTGACACAAAAACATGTTTCTTGTCATGCTCAGTAAATCTGCAATGTAATTTAATCTGTATTCAACGACAGTGAATTAAAACTTCACACAGTGATTCTGTGCACACAGAAACAAGAAAAGCCGGTTCGTGCTCTAACACATCAAGTCCTGGTTTTCCTTTACAAGCGTTTAACTGCCAACGGCACAAGATCCAAACTTTACACGGTGCATACCTAATTTCTGCATTCAGAAAAATACAAGTTTAAACGTATTCTGGAATGCTGGAAGTTTTTTGACATTCCAGCATTCACGCCATGCGTTTATGTGGCACTGCACATAAAGCTTTAGTCTGCAGAACGCCGATCAAGATCACCAAATGCATCTAATCTGTTGTGGGCTACACCGCCAGTGATGCAATGACAGCCATCTAATGCTCCACAGCTTGTAGATCTCATAACAATGTGGCTGCTTGTCTCCTTTATACTGCTTTAATTTCAAATTTTAACAAACTCTTTTAGTGACAGACACATCCAGGTTTCAGTTCGACTGTGAGGACATTTTGTGCTCAAATGTTTGCCATGGCAAACTCTCCACCACCCTCAGGAGATGAACACCGCATGCACCGTTTGTTTAGGCAAAGACGCAAGACGAACGGGTCACGGATTAAAGTTTCTCTTCGTGTTGTGAAGGTGTGAAAATGACAACACGGAGAGGTACGTGAAAAAAAAAAAAAAAAGTTTTTATTGTCAAATGTGATTGAAAGAACAGAAGAGAGCCTGCTAAGACTTTCACATCGAAACCTTTTACAAAACGTTGAAACAGAAACCATCGAATAAGGTCACATTTCTCTTCTGTGTCAAAAGAATTCTCCAGAGTTGATGCAAAAACAAAACAAAAAAAACATAAAAGTGGACAGGACCATATGAAGAATGTTAAGAAAAGCTTTTAGATGAAGCTCCCCCATGTTTAACACCAACAGACAATAAATAATGTTACGTGGAATAAACAGAAGAAAGATTCTTGCTCTCGCACCGTTTGAAAAAACACCGATGCACTGTATCAGAAATTGCCCCGCAGGTGATTAGGCTCATTTGCCCGTCGTTAATTTTAAGACACAAAGCTAAAGTGCATCAGAGGACACAACTTGTGTATTTGTACACCCACGTGATTTCAGCTGCAGGAGCTGTAGGCCCTGAATTTTGACAATCCCTGGAAATTTAGCAGAAAACAAAACCCTGACTGACTCGCATTTCCAGGAAGAGAGGTGGAAAAGCGTACAAATACACAATAATGCAAGATTCTCAGTTTGTTGAGTTGATTTTTTTTTTGCCAAGAAAACGTCGCAAAGATTCGCACAGTTCATCAACATGCAAGTCATGATTTTTCATCAAAACAACCTTTCACAGGCCACATTGTTATCCCTGATACTTGCTGACAACCTTCCACTGACAGACTGCGTATCAAAGCAAGGGGTAGATGGACAGGAGCGCGGAGGATTGTCTGGCCCGACACCGTTTACATTCTAGAGACACGATGGCCTTGTGCCAGGCAAGCAGAGCCCTTCTGATTTTACAGAGAGAAGTGAGAGAACGACTATGTACAGGCCACGTTTCTCTACTCTCTTTGGTCAGTCTTTACATTATGTACAAAAGAATACGCCGGTCGGTGTCGTGTGTCCTCAGTTAGCACGAGCCATGCGGGTATCTGCACTCAAGTAGTTAAGCATCGTCTGGACGAGCTCTGGGAGATCGTAATCGTGCTTCCAGCCCCAGTCCTTCCGTGCATTGGAGTCATCAAAGTCCATTGGCCAACTGTCAGCTGGAAAGAAACAAGCGAGATACAACATTTATTTTATTTGGTCTGGTATGACCATCTTATGTTAGCTAACTTTAAATAGATACTGCTATGACATCTGACAGTAGAGAGTCAGCTTTAGAGTTAGCATGTCACAGACAACAAACCACGATGTCTTTAAAGTGGCTGAAGATGAATTAAAAATAAAGATAACTCTCGCTTTAACAAATCGACGCCGTTACTCACCAATGGCCTGTCGTACGTGGTCAACGTCATACGTGACCTCCAGCTCAGGCACCTGCTTCTGGAGTTCCTGGGCCAGTTCCTCGGGTGTGAAGCTCATCGCGTTGATGTTGTAGGTCCTCATGCTCAGCGTGTCAGCCGGCGCCTCCAACACCTCCAGGGTGGCGCGCAGGCAGTCGTCGATGTACATCATGGGCAGCCGCGTGTCGGGTTTCAAGTTGCACTCAAACTTGCCGGATTTCATTGCATCGTGGAAAATCTGGACGGCGTAGTCTGGAAAAAAATTAAAGTCTTAATTAAAGCATTTTAATTAAACATGTACATATTATACTGCAGTTACAGTTACATTTCTGGTGTAAAGGCGGGTGTGGTAGCTGTTCAGGCAAGTGAAAATATGGAGACAAGCCGTCGAGTTATCTGCAGGCCTAAAAATACAAGCCATAACAACTCTCCCTGAATACATCAGTTACATAACAAACTTATGACTGACGGCAGCATTATAGGAATAGACGTCCATGGTCTGAAGTTCGTCTCTCTCACCTGTCGTTCCGCCTCCAGGCATGGAGTCAGCAGAGATGATTCCTGGGTAGCGGAGACAGCGGAAGTCCAGGCCGTAGCGGTGGTGATAGTACTGCAGAAGAACAGAGAGGAATCAGTAACTGACTGAACATTTTACTTTTAATAAGTTAATATGGGAAGGGAAGAATAAAAGCATGTGTAGTGTCGGTATGAAGGTTTTTTTTATGCTTTGGAGTGACAGAAATTTGAGATCTAACCTCTCCCATAAGCTCAGCGTGGACTTTGGAGACACCATAGATAGTGCGAGGTCTCTGTACACAGAGGTCTGGAGTAGGGTTGCGGGGAGAAGTGGGACCAAAGGCCCCGATGGTGCTGGGGACAAACAGACGCAGGCCGTGCTCTGCTGCAATGTCCAAAATGTTGTGAAGCCCTGAGGAACAAAAAGACCCACACCGTCAGAACACCGCACTCTCGTGTATGTTATGCTGTCGTGACCCGTTAAGCTAAGTGAACTTGTCACCAACGCGCTTACCGGTGATGTTAACTGAGCGCGCCAGGGCCACGTTGGCCTCTCCAACAGCGCTGAGGAGGGCGCTGTAGTGAACCAGCCAAGTGATGCGGTTGTTCACCACAATTTCCCGCAGGTTCTTGTAGTCCAGGATGTCCGAGTAGATGAAGGGACCTTATGGTGACAGAGACGATGAAAGATTTTAGAAATTCTTTCTTGGAAGCAATTGTCAAAATAGGAATAAACCGAAAAGCCAGCTCTGCTTTTGTTTCAAGAGATGTAAACCAATTCATTCTGTCTTGACAGTTCGTCACTGAAACGGGTCACCTATTGATTTAGAGTCATTTATTAACATTTTTCAGGCATGAATGACGTCCTCTCTCTGAAAATCAATGTTTTTTGTCCACGCCGTCATTCTGTTAATCGACATGAGAACCATGGTACTTTTTCCTAACACATGAGCAACCTTATCATTTCCAAACTCCTGAAAGTGTTTGGGTATTATTCATAGCTACAGTAACTGGCAGGAGCCCAATTAACAAACACACTGGGGATTTACACAGTGAGGACATCTGGGTCTTGCTCCTTGAGGTTGAATACACTACTGTTTGGACAAAAGCGTTGCCAAATGAATGCAATATGCTCGAACGCTGCAAAAAGACGACTCTCTTGTATGTCTGAATCGGATTTTCACAGCAGCAGAACTCATTGTAAATACATGACAGCATATGTTCCGACTCACCGCTGTGGAAAACGTTGCTTGGCGGTTTCCTAATGTCAGACAGAATGACATTGTTCTTGCCGAACCGCTTCCTATAAAGCAGGAAGTCTGTGTTAGACAATGTTCTCATGCTCTTACAACCTACTAAACAACTGGCTGGTTGCCAGCCGGAGGGGAGGGGGCCGGGCAATGTGGAATTTGTGCACAGGTAAAGTGGAAATCTTACCTCAGGAGTTTGGCGAGCCCCACCCCGAGCTGACCCAGACCACCTGCGTTACACACAGACACAGAAACACGGGGTGTCAACACAGGACAGTGCACGCGTTAAATGAGCAGCAGCTAATAATCATCCGTGCCGGTTTCCATGGAGACTGAACTATCTAAGAAGGAGGAGGAAAGGGTCAGCATTTGCTGCCTACACTTTGTTTGTTTTTTTACATGGGTATCCCGTTCTACTTTCTTTCTGCGAAACTGGCGAAGAAATCCCGCCGCTCTCGACTCCCCTGCAGCCCCTTCTTCACCTTCACCGTTGGGACCACCTCTTCAGAAGTAAAACGTTTGCTGCCTACCTGTAATGAGCACCTTGGGGTGGTCGGTTTCTGAGAAGGACACGGAGTGGAAGCTGGCGTCGGACGTCACCTGACGTGGGGAGAAGCTGATGTTGCGCACAGCCACCGTCAGCGGCTGGCAGCCGCACCCCGGGGTGCTGAGCAGGGCCTGCTTGGCCACCTTGCTGAGGCTTCTGATGACAGGCATGCCGGTACCTGGGGGAGGACAAGAATGTGTTCACGCTTTTGAGTGACATTTGAGTTTTTCTAATTCCACAGGCATCAGCAAAATTCAGCCTCACGGTGCAAAAAAAAAAAAAAAAGAACAAAGTACTGAAACGTCAGTGGACACTTTATTTTAAACAGCTGTACATGTCTGACTACCATCATCTGGTTCCTGCTTTCCATACATTTTAAAAAAGAGGACATTTGGGCTCCTCTCCAGACCTCTGGCGCCAAGAGACAGCCACAGACTTGGCACGCAGGGAGAGGATTTCATTCACTTTCAGATGCATCTGCAGCAAAACGGTGAAAGTCGCAACGGGGGCAAATCTCCAGAACAATGAAAACCAATCCATGCCGCGAGAGGAAAAAGAAAAAAAGCTGCCAGCAGCGAGACACGTAAGCTACACTCAAATGCAAATGACTATTGTTTCCAAAGAGGCGCAACGGACCACTCGAGCACATAGCAACACCAAACACTTTATCAAGTGCCTTTCACTCAGTCTGTTACCTTTTATGACACTTTAAGGAGACTCGAGCGCGAACATACACCTCAGCATGGATTTCATTTTTACGCACTCGACTAGAGAACAGTTAGAACTTTTAAACGTGGCCAATTATTCGATAAACGTCAAGTGCGTTAAGTCCCCTAAAAAAAACCCCAAAGACTGTCCTGCGCGTTTCTTTCATTTATTCATCATCGGTCAGACTTTTTGAGTAACGCATCCTTTTCAGGAACTTACCGAGAGTGCAGAGAGCTTCCAAAAAAAGGAAGGAGGAGAGTAACTTGAGACTATTTATACTGCCCTGCCTTCATCGAGAGCCAATCAGGGAGAGAGGGCGTACAGTAGCAGACGAAAACAGTGCCAAGATCAGGTCCACAGTCACCGCGATGCGATTTGGAGATGATTTTTTTTTTTTTTTTTGGAAACTTTTTAGGACGCAGCGATCTTTTGTCTTTAACGTCTCGTGGATTCATTCTCATTTGGAGTAAAAAAAAAATCATGCAACCCACAAAACCACCATTATCATTATTATTAATTCTCACAATTATAATCAAAATTATTATGAGGTAGATCATATATTAAACACTAACAGTGGGTGTCTTTTTTTGACAAAAGGAAAAAATGTAAATAGTACATGCTGTTTCCGTCTTGACCTCCTCCAAACATGTGCTATTCACTGTTTTGCCAACACCATCACGTAAGCCAGTTGTGTAACAGGAAGGCTGTTCTTTTTTTTTTTGGACCTGGTGAGTGACGGTCATGATCTTCTCAGGACTGTCTGCGATTTAGTGCCCTAATTACGGGCGGGGGGGCTCCATTTAGTGCGGCGGCGGCTTTTACGCACGGATTGAGGATGCGATGAGGAGTGCACGGACCTTCATTTATTTATTAAGTGAGCGACCATCATTTTATTTCACACGTGAAATACTGCAGAAGCTATCCAGACAAATGAAACCGGGCAACACACTTCCTGAACCCAATACGTCACTGTTACGTTGGCAGCCTGATATATAATATAATATTTAATTTTATAGGAGTCGTTGGCCAAAAGAAGGCGACCGACAGCTCCACATGGGCGCAGGAAGTGTGAAATATCCGTTAAACAAATTATATTTAAAAAAAATAATAAAATAAAATAAAAGCAGTGAAATTCATTAATAGAGAGAGCACGTGGTCGCGACAGATAAATTACAATCTATCCAAAAAATGCATTGATAAATGATCACTGTCGTGTTGCTAAACTCTAAATCTAACCTTCACCCACTGATGCAACAGAAAGAGTTACTCACCGGTGAATCTACAGGGCTGTGGACAGACTGAACTCCTGCCTGGCTCGCTTTATGAGACTGAGATGCTGCTTTCCCCCTTTGGGCTGATCTGTAGCCTTCAAGCTCTCTGACGTGATGCCCGTGTTATCTTCGTCCAGTGTTGCATCAGCTGCGTCTTCAAGCTATATATCAGCGGCCATCTGGTACGAGGGGAAGCCGGCTTCGTCTCGGATTGGTGGAGGCTCGGAGGTGCGGTCCTCCCTTTCAGACCACTCCCACTGTCACACAGACGAGCCAGAGCCCCGCCGCTCACCGCAGCGGGTCTGCAAATCCCCTTTATTTCCATTCACAGCCGGTCAAATGTGACGCCACGAGTACGAGTTTGTTCCGTACGTGTTTGTTCCGAGACTGGGTGTAACACAGTGCGAGATGTTAGCCCTGCGGTGTAAGGAGGGCGAAGAACAAGGAGATCATAAGGGAAAGAAACCACAAACATAGCACAGCATGTTACATACTGGCTGAGCAGTCTTCTTGGTTACTATCATGTGGTGTAAAATGGTTAAAAAGGGAGGTTTGCTTTGTCAGAGCAAGTTTACAGGCTGGAAACAGACAACTGATTATTATGTTTTCACTTTTGAAAAGTCAGTCAACTAAAATTAATAGTTTCATAATCAAAATAATACAAAGTTTAATGTTTTTGTTAGTATTTAAGTCAGCAATTGTTGGACTAGGTTTTGTCCAACAATTTCTATTGTATTTCTATTGTATTATCTAATATGATATTTTCCTTCTGTAGGACAAGACAAGAACTTACTTAAGCACTTAAGTTAACTTAACACACTTATGTTTTAGTCTATTTGAATGCATTTTTTATTTCATTTTCACTTCACATGTACTTTTGTTCATAACAAAACCAAACAGATCATCTTGCTCCACACTGCGGACAGTACAATATTGTGTAAGCTTGTTCCAGCTGCTGTGTGTTTCCACAAACTTCACGTTTTTATAGCTGCTTCATTTCATTAACCGGAGATACTCGAGATGTCGTAAGCATGATTTACAGCACATGCTTTCGATATGTGGAAACTCTGGGATTGATCTACAAGTTCTGCAGGTCTGAACTGTGCAGTCTGAACCTCTAATGGTCGAAGCACTGGTGACAAATAGGAGCTCACGTGTCTATAATGTATAGATATATAGGTGGATGTGTGTGAGGCTTATACAAATACTGAGACAAGTCAATGAGTAAGTGAGTGAGTTAAACATGGCTGGGATACACGCTGCAAACCTGAAGCTCGCGTGACAATTAAACACTTTTAATGATGCCAGTTGAAATGAAACTTAAAACCAAACCAGTGTGGCTGCTTAAAGCTCAAAAAAAAAACAGGATTCATTCATGTTTATCAAAGGAAAGGTGTGATATGTGATGATGTGAGAATGCACACACCCTCTGTTTGACTTTGAGATTTGTTTGCAGTAGATAGAGCAGAGCCAACGGGAGTGACGATGTCTCCGAGTGGAGTGAGCAAAGGGTGGGCAGAAGATCTGCTGCTGAAACGCGAGTGGTGGACGGGCGCACACCCCCACACCTGTCATCACTGGGAGGGGAAATGGCTTGACTCAAAAACAAGTTCATGACTTATCTGACACACATTTACCAAAAACAAAACCTGGATATCTTTGAGGGAAAACCTGGATAGCGTCCCATTTCCAGAAGTCATTTAGCCCTTTATGGATGAATGTAAATAATCCAAGTACTCCACGCCTTCACACCCAGGGAGCATGATTAGAAAAACTGACACCTGATATCTGTGGGATGATACAGTTTTGGTTTAGTTGTTGGTGTAATAGTGAAACCCTGGCTGAGAACATCAGTGCCAAAAGACAAAGACCAAGAAACTCTCAAAGACTGCCTTTGTTTGAAGTTCACAGGTGTGAATAAAACTGTAATTTAATTCAATACTACTGTTTTTTTTTCTTCGTTGGATTATCACCGCAGACAGTTCCCTTCCTGGTTTTCCCAGAGGACTGTCAAGACACCCCGTGTGTTATGTAAAGGAAGGCTTTCAGCCATGAAATCAGAGTAGTGACAGATGCAAGGCCACATTAATATGGAGAGAAGAGTGATGAGTGGATGATAGCACTGTAAACACTGGCTGCAATCACATGCCTCCATGAAGCAGCTGAGTCCCGGCTATTTATTCCCCACCTCATCAGATGATCCTTCCGTCACAGGGGTGGCCAACACATTACGTACAGGGGGTGGCTGGGTTGCTGTTTATTAATCCTTGGACAAAGTGTGCAGGGCAGTGATAGACGTGACCAGAGTGCCAGGACAGGACGTTTATCACCGTGTAAAGTTACAAAGGTGAATGTGTCTGGCTCAGTAGTCCACTGTTAACCAGCTAATTTATTGGTCAGCTTTGGGCAAGTAGTATGGTTTTTTTTTTTTTAGTTCGTCTTAAAAAGTTACCCGCTGTGATAAAGAGAAGAAGAAACTGGGCTGACTGAGAGCGGTGAGACTGAATCAGTGACAGTAAAGGCTGTGGAACCAAAACAATCAGCTGAGAGGTGCTAAAACGCTCAATAGAAGCTGAGGGGAACTGCAGTGTCAGATGTTAATTCAGCGTGGGTTTGTCACTGCAAGTGACACCTTTCACACGACACAAAGGTGACACAGACATGATTGGGCGATACTGTTCGGACTACAAATGGAGGCCAGAACGGCTCCGACGTCATTTTTTTTTGGTTCCTCCATTCAGAATTCATATGCAGATATATATTTATGGAGATCATACAGAACAAAAACTCACAAACATATTTAGTGCTGTCATTTTTAATGGCTTGAAAACTTTAAAAAACAAACAAACAAAACAAATATTTAATCTTTTGAACAATAATATCATTTTACAGGCATCTGATCTATCAGCAGTGATAAAATTGAAATGTTTATTTTAAACTCTCATTTTGCAGTAAGGCATTGAGCAAAACAACAACGACAACAGACAAAAGCATTATTTGTCCACAGTGCTGATAATCTTTTAGAGTTTCATTTACAAGATAATATTATACATAATGCGAGCACACACACACACACACACACAGCGTTACCTTGATTGAACTCATCGTTTCATTCATGCACGCGCAAAGCAACAGTAGGTGTCTTTTTTTTTTTTGGCAAAAGGAAAAAAATGTAAATAGTGCAGCTAGAAGCAAGTTTGACGTAGCGGCTGGAATCAGTTCAGCTTAGTGTGATGATTATGTCATTCTTGAAGAAACACGAAAATGCGCCAGAAAATAGAAATGCATGAAGACGGCAGAGAAATTGGAGTTTCCTACTGGCACAACAAACTTGGTCCAGGGTGAACACTGGACTTAATCTTTCCCCAAAACTTGCCAATTTGTTTGCATTTAAAGTGCAGCATAATGTTTGCTTATTATCATGCCCCCCAAAGATTTAACGTCAATATGCAAAGAGAATTTAGTTTGCTTTAAACTCGGATGCAATTACAGGTTCAGAAGAAACCACAGAAATGTTTTTACTCTCCTTTCTTGGACTTGTTATGATGATTTTACTAGGACGCCGTCTGTGTCGTCTGCAGTAGGTCTTACTGTACGGTCTGAGCTTAGATTAGTTAGATACATTGGCCTGTTTTCACATTTAATAATATAACGATATTTATCATCTAATATGGCAACAAGCTGGTGAGTAAACAACAAAAAAAAATGATGCTGATTACAAGAATTACAGGTTTCTAACATTATATATGCCTTACACACAAAAGTGCATTAGATCTGAATCTTAAAGAACAAAACAGCAGATATGCATTTTGTTAATAACGTACTTGAACACAACAATTATTATATAACTTTAAATATCCAAAATATAAGTTGGTCTTTAAAGCATTAATCTCACATTAATATAGTTTCACTTTTTAAGCAGACAAACCTCCATCTGTTCAACCGACATCCGTACTATGATAACCCTCAAACATATTTGACTAATGACACTGGAGAAAAATTGACCAAACATGACTAAAACCGATGGAAAATGTTAGTTTCATACGGTTGTGAAATCAATATTTCTTAATCTCAAAACTACTTACTGGAATGTTAAGTAATGATACTCCCGTCTCATACAGAACAGTAGGTGCTGACCCTACCCACGCTTATTATATCATCTCAACATGCACCCTCATCTCACATGCTGCCTTATAGCACCCTATACAGTATGTTGCCATAGTTACTCTCTGCAGTACTTCAGCGGCGTATACATTCAGCAGGATGTTTGGCGCAAATGTGTACTCTGTAGTAAATGAACATCCGAAGGGCAAATATTCCCCCCCAAACAAGACTGAAGCCCGAGAATTTATAGAAACCTATTAATGCGCACCGAATTGTTAGATATCTGTGTGTTAAGATATGAGAGTCAGTGAGTGTGAGACGCGGGGGTTTGATGAGGCTTAGCAACTGCGAAATCAAGCTGATAAGCCAAAGAATAATTTAAGGAGCTGTTTTTTTTCTGTCACACGCATGTCTGTGTGCACATAATGTCAGAGTGATTCTATTCTTTGTCATTCAATCTGATGATTTTTTTTTTCTTTTCGGAAAGTTCGGTACATGAAATGTCAAATTGGTCCTCATGTCCGACCAACAGTCCCAGATCTCACAAATATTACGTCTACAGTGATGTATGACAAAGAAAAGCAGCAAAGTCTCACATTTCAAGACACTGTGACCTGCAAATGTTTGACATTTTTGTCTGAGATGATTAATCGATTATCTTAATTATTTTTGATGATGGACTCCCGGTGGGTTTCAATGACACGACATGCTAAAATCTGTCTTTCTTTCGCATGTGAGGTGTCAGAACGCGCTCTCATTCTATGAATGCAAAATCGAACAGAGGTTCATTTTGAGTTTGAAGTTAATCTGGTTTTAGAGCTATTCCATTTTCATTTTTCATCTGTGCAGGAATCCAAAGTCTAACAGCAATTATCATGTCCAAAATCCATAATTAGAATGGTTTGTGTTACATATTCTCAAATAAGAAAAGAAAATTTAAACCTAACAGCCTAAAACTGGGCTGACATTGATTGGCTTTTGTATTTAGTTATATTTTCACATTTTCTACCACTTTCTCTCGCCGCTCTCTCTTCCTGCTCTCTCCCTTTACGGCGTCTGCAACAGAGGATCTTCAGTTTCCAGCTGGGCCAGCTGCCTGCGCAGGGTGTTGACTTTGTTTTGAAGCTCTTTGTTGTATTCGATTATATGTACCATTTCCTCGTAGGCCTCGTCCAAACACTTGGAGGAGCGGTTCCAGCGAAGGAACACTCCTGTAAGAGAAGAGCGGGAGAGAACTGTAAGCGATCTATAAAGGAAGCATTTGTACCAAACTTGTTACGCTAACAGTGCGGCCACAGAGACATCTTGACAGAGCTGATGTGTATGGTTACATGCACGAGAAAATATGGAGCGTTTATAGAATAGATGGAAGGCGTGTGCAAGAATGTGAAATTGGAAAAATATAATAAACAGCTGGTTGCAAATATTGTCATTTTCTATTCCAGCGGGGAGCTTTCGTCACGCACATCTTTCTCCTCTTCCTGCTTCCGATTTCAACGTCACTGTCAACTGTCCGATGAAGGCAAAAATGCCTGAAGGAAAAGGAGAAGAATCTGGGTGAACTGGATCGACATGCTTCACGGAGTATTAAACGCGGCGCGTGAACGTTGTCTGTTGTTAAATGTCATCAGCGACGCGGTGAGTGTCGGGAAACAATCAGCTGAGTGACATGAGAAATGTATTACCCATCCACGAGGCCAAAAGGTCAGTACTGAGATCTCAGTTATTTTGTCATGTAATTATGAATTCATTTATACTGGGTAGATGATAGTTTGAGTTTAAGATTACTCATTACTCATTAGAGCGTGCAGCTCGTAAAAAACTGCTCTGCATTCTTAGTAATTAAACCGAAAACTCGTTTAAACTTTATTCCAAATCTAAACAAATGAAACTTTGCTCACACGTTCATGGTTTGTATTCATCTTCTATGTTCCTTTTGAAGTGAAGCACAGTTGGAGCTTCATGCGCCTCGGTAGTTCTCAAACGTGCTTGTTCATATAGGATGAGGGTGTGGCTCAGGCTGAGGCTTTAGGGAGGAAAGGGGGGCCCCCCCTCTCACACAGGATCGCCTGAACCTAATGACCCCTCATCTGTCTAGACCGTCCCCTTACTTTTCTTTATGAATGCCGTGCAGTTTGAGCTGATGCGACATCCAGCAAATTCAAGCGCAGGAACTTTGTTTGGAGTCACTGAACCCACAATTATAGAAATGAAGCCCATTCTTCTTTAAAAAAAAAAGCCAAACTAAGCTTCATGAAATCATTTAGAAAGAAACTCATTCACACTTAATAGAGTCATTTCAGATCCCAGAAGTCAAGAAATGTTGGGAAATGTATTTCCAGCAGTGGATACTTAAGGTGGAATCTAATTAATTGCCATACAATCCTTGATTTACAATGATAATATATCACAAGGAAACTGTATGTACTGAGGAGCGCTGCTTGGAAAAGACAGCAGCCTAATACAATCTCAGTCTCACTGGAGTTAACCGAGAGAAAAGAGCAGCATGCGCTCGCTTCCCCCCCCACGTACATTTACTAAACCACGATGGAGTCATCACTGTATCGCTGCTCATTTAGTTTGCCGTCGCTTGGTGCTTTGAAAGAGAACATTTCACAAAGAGAAAGGGGTGCGCCGATCCAAGTTCGCCACCACCGGGACTAAGATTAGCGCGCATGTGACTGCTAACTGCTAACTAGTAGTAAAAGTGACGCAGGCTCAGGTGTCAGCGAGGATACCTTCTGTGCGACCTAATAAGCCAAACACGTCACCAGAAGAAATGTCAGCAATGCGGAAAATTTGGGTGCTGAAAGCCAAATGAGCCAAACAGTCACCTGCAGAGTTCGAAGTCTTCGTGGTCCATGCGGTTATCAGAGGTTGGACAATGCCAGATGATCTATTTACACTGTTTTTTCAGACTATATGCCAAATCTATCCACTCTTATGCTCACTGATGTATTGCAGCTGTGTTTGTGCTTTAAATATTACTTACAGTATATTAGTATTAACATTACGTATTAAGTATTAAGTATTTATGTTGTTTATTATGCAGTGAATGTTTACGTCGTAGTCAATTATGTAAACGAAGGCATAATATGCATGTCACAGAATTTACTAGTGGCTCATGAGGTCACTCAGTTTATCAGTAGTGGGAAAAGTGAAATCAACGGCGCCCCCTTCTGGTGACATATCACAGATGAGGCAAACAGCATACCTGTGGCTCTCACACCCTGAGCCAACAAGTCTTTTAGGTGTTGACAATTAATCACTCATAATTGGTTTCGGGCCCATCTTCAGTCAAAGCGGAAACCAAAAAAGACACGAGTCAAACCCACAGTGTTACGAAACGCGTGTCATCATGCTGTGAGCACACAGCTGGCAGGTCGACTTGTTAATGCACACGGAAGCAGGCATTCTGTGTCAAACAAGAAAATCAGGATTCAGAGTCCAAACTGAGCGCAGGACCTCTGGGCCTCTTCTATCATCTGTTCAAACAAAAGCTCCACCTAGTTTATCTCAGACCTGCTTTGAAACCACCTGAGGTGACCACCTTCTAGGTCTGCGGTCAGCCATCTGCGATATTATAATAGTGATGAGTGTTCTGATTTTTTTGCCCAAAGCTGCTTCTGTTTATTTTTGGATTTTTGTGTGTGTTGTTAACAGTGTTAGTATATTGCAGGATGTTAGAACATCCATGGATCAATAAAAAGAACCTTTTCACTGCCCGTGTTTTGTGTTTGTTTCTTACCTTCCCACAGCAGCAGACTCTGAGGGGCCACCGAGGGCCAGATCACCAGACTGTTGGCCTCGTACAGCGGGTTGGTCAGACGCTCCAGTTCTTGGGGCCGATTCACCCAGGACCATAAGGACACAGTCTTCTCAGGAAGAGATAGTTTGGCTCTATGATAAGGGATAAGAAGATATTCGCTTCACCAATAGGAAGAACATTTACCTACTGTAAATGTAGCTGTAATTTAACCTTAAGAAACACTGTACTGTATGGACACTGTATTTGACCCATTAGATTATGCAGGTGTACATCACAAACTAATGCCAAAAAACAAAAGTAAGTATATGCCTAACCTAAGCATGGCAGGCCAGCCTCAACAGACTTACCTCTCAGCTGTGCTGTTGCCCAGGAAGGTGCCAAACTGAGAGGCATAGGCGTGTTCGAAGAGCAGCACCAGGAAGCTCTCGCTGAATTCAAAGGAGCACGGGAACTGGCGAAGGATCTGCCACACGCAGTCCAGGAAGAGCAGGAAGACAGGAGCCTCTTGGCGGGGTTTGCTGTTGGAATAGGCTGACTGGGCGCAACGCTGCTGGAACGGGTGACCTGCCTGGTACAGAGGATCAGAGAGGTGAGAGAGGTCATGAGGGGAAATGCAAAGAACACCTTTGCCGCACTATAAAGATGCTTACTGGACTGTAATGTATAAACGTCAGCTTATGTAATGTGATACAGGTAACTTGTGCTCTAAGTTTAAACACCAAACTGTATATTTTAAAGCTTAAATGAGATATTGTTTGTAATTCTAAGTCGTTCCTCGGGTGAAAAATACTTGGGCTGTGCTGCAGACTTGAAGGTTACCTGCAGCCACTCTCGCTCCACCAGGCCCTGGAAGCCTCTGATGGTCCTGCAGGCTGGATCAAGGATGATCTGAGCCAAGGAGGTCACCTGCAGGGTGGAGTCTGTCCCCTCTGTGCCATGAACGAGCACTGACGCTCCCTCCCTGAGACACACACACACACACACATATATTATTACAGCTTTTCACTATGATTTTCTCAATTCACTGTGCTTACAGCAGATCATTCTTAATCTTAGCAGATCATTCGGTACTGCTTGTATTGCTTAGTATTTACTGGCCCCGGATTAGTAGAAGAAGCCAACTTTGCACCCTGACCTGTCGATACACTGGGCAGCCAGGCAGGCAGTGGTGAGGATCTCCTTGACGTGAGTCTGCCAGTTGGAAGCCTCTAGCTTGCTTAACCAACGGTCCATACTGTGAGACTGGTCGTTACACGCCTCTACCAGCTTTATCAGACTCTCCTGGAGGACATTAGACCTAAAAACAACAGATTTGGCGCAACACCAAAGAGTTTTAATAATATGTATTCTAAGAATAAGACAAAAACAAAACAAAAGCTATTACTCTGCGGAGCCACTTGGTGACCTCTCACCTTTCGAGTGCCTTGTGGATCCTCCTCCACTGAGGGTAGTTCGCCTCAGACTCAAATCCTCCACCTCGAGCCTTGGCCTGCTGGGCAACGTTGACAGTGCGCGTGTCAATGATGTAGCCACGTTTTCCTGGCCGTAGGGTGGCGTTGATCAGCTTCTCGTCCTCCTTACATCGTCGCCCGTTGGTGCCTGTTCAGAGGCTGGCCTGCTCGCATCATCACCTGTAAGTGGAAGTGAATCAAACAAATATTCCACACGAATAAAATCGAACCACGCCTACTGACCGTGTTAGATTTGAATCCAGCCACCCACAGGCAGTTTAAATCCAGATCAAACAAACTCCATTTCCCAGGTGCTCACCATGCCGTTTTTCTTGTGGTAGTAGCTAAGTACTGGAAAGCGGCCACTGTGACGGAAGGTAGCTACTTTTCTCAGGGCGTCATCGTCGACATCTTTGGGCACTGCCACTAGAGGGGGGTATGACGGACACACACTGAAGTCCTTGTTGACGTCGCTCGAGTCTCCACTCATCTGTCTGATCAAAGGGACGAGGACGGGTTAAAAAAAAAAAGAGCAATCAGCATGTGCAACAGAGAGAGGGCTGACAGAATGTTAGGTGTGAGCGTTTTAGTCACTGATCATGCCCATACCATGGATTCCAAATCTTTAAAGGCATCCTCCGGAAGAAATGAGTTCCAGCCATCTTCTATGACTTCAAACATGGGACGGTAGAAGAGAGGGTACATCAGGGAAACTGAATCGAGCGTGGACAGAGCCTAGAGATCAATAGACAATATGTATTAGGTTAATCACATGTAGAATTTCGTTTGGCAATGAAGATGTAATAAAGACATTTTGCAGTTGGAAGTCATCTGTGTCGGCTCTTTGGCTTTTTCTTTACTTACCTCAATTGAACTGGCAATATTGAGACACTCCTCCATGCCAGGGACGTCGAGCTGGATCACTCTCAGGTCTTTGCATTTGACTATGATGCTTCCCACAGACCCCACAAACCTGAAAGAGAAGTTGAAGTTGATGCTAAAAGACACAAAAGCTTGCTGTTGCCTGGCAGAATGCCCGCTCTGGTTGGTCCACATGTGGCTGTCACTAAGTAGTCTTGTTTGAAAAGATACATTTCCACAATAAAATCACTAATGTCTTGGGTTTGCTTGTAAGCAAACTCACTAATGCTGTGACCTTACAGATTCACGGATCTCTCTGTGACGCTGGGGAGGATGTAGACAACATAGCAACAGTTCCACCCAAACAGATTCCTCCTTACATGTTTTGTTTTTGAAAGTCTTCTTCTTCTTCTTCTCAAATATTCTGCATCAAAGCACCGATTAAGTTAAAAAGGGTCCTAGCGTGATGCATTCAGGTTCAGTCTGCCACTTTTGCATTTTTACAGTCAACATTTAATCCTCGGTGTTGTTCACAGCTTTGCCCCTTACTCAACCACAGAAAGTGAAGTCTGACAGCACTAGTAGGCTCAGACTTCCTGCCACTGCGGTTTCAGATCCTCTCTCCACCACAAAAGCCAACAGCAACATAGAAAAAGAAAGAGCATCAGATCTGGTGCACAGTTGCACTGAAACTAGAGTCAAACAAAACTCTGCCTCTATTTTGACAACATGTTTTATAAAGATGTTCCCCGCACGAAGCCCCCTTTTCATTGTTCTACAACTAAAGAAGCTCCTATTTAACAGTGACGCCTCCTGGAAAACGGTTTAACCCTCCCCACATCACTGAATAAGCTTGAAGCCCGTCACCTCTTCTCTATGGAGTCGATGTTTGAGTGAAGCAGCCACAGCTCCTCTGTGTTGTCCTGTCTGGAGGAGAGGATCAAGTGGTGACCAGTCAAACACAGGGTCCCCTCCACAGTGGGCATGAAAGGCCGGTGTAGCACAACCCCGTCCACCCTGGGTGTCTTTATCAACTCTGCAAACTCCATGACCTGACCTGAGGGGATGAATGAGAGTGTTTCAAAGCATATGGACAACGCAACGGATCAGCTGACGACGTCACTATTACTTACACGGACCGGTTAAAGCTCTGCCGTGCTGCTTATGAGGAAAGGTGTCACAGAAATCGATGAAAATTGATATTAAACTGATAAATGCTTCAACAGTCTGTCGCTAGCCGAAGTTAGCTTCATCCAGGAAGTGGCTAACGTTAGCCAGCTAGCTATCTGTGACAGCCCGCATATCCCGTGCGTCATTTTTTACATTTAAAATGTCAAAATGTCAAAGCAATACAAGCTGTAACATGGACAGGACAAAAACCTACGGTGTTCACTGATGGTCAAAGGAATTATCAAACAATTACCTGAACAGCTTTTCTTCTAATTTGTTGTTGGGCGAGACTGGTGCGGTCACAAAAACACGCCGACTGGAAACAACGGACCCGTGAAGTTTGCTTCCTGACAATTTGCACAGCAGATTTCAAAATGTTTTGTTGTTTGTTGTTGTTGTTTTTTTGTTTTTTTTTGAAATAATGGCCATTGATGTATATGTAAACAGTCATAACCATGTGTTAAAAAAGGTGTATGGCGTACAAATGTGGGACATAGAGAGATTTTTGATAAACAGATTTCCTTGGACACTCATTTGCTGATTTTCTCCTAATAAAAGTTTGTGTTTTTCCTTTTGTAAAGGTAGCGCCATGTTATTGGTGTTTTTTATTTTTATTTTCATTTTGAATTTGCTTGTTTCTATAACAGTTAAATGGATGAAAGCCACATTTTGAATGAACTAAACTGGGGTTTTTTTCTGAGCCGTGAAGCCACTGCATTGCCAAACATTCTAAATTAGGATATAAGGAAAGGTCCCAGTGGTAAACAAGCCTATTTAGATTTTCATACTGAAGACTGTGCAAACTGTTTTCACGGATTGTGTTCAAGCGTTTACCCTCTAGAGATGGAGACATTTAATGACATCACACAGGTATTCCTTTAATTATTCAGTATTAAATGAAAGCCACATGACACATATTTCCACACTCCCGTTGTATACTGGGAGCTGCTTTCATTGTTTTTAGGCTCATCCATGACCACCTACCGTCTATTCCAGGGGTATTCAATTAAAAGTCCCCAAGGTCCGGTTATTACATTTTGCCCAAGTAGAAGGTCCGAGCGAAGGTCATGGCCACATTTTTAAAAAGTGACTAATTGTTTAAGTTTTTACTTAAAATGAGCCAATCACAGTGAAGCAGTGACACAGACCTAAAGAACCTGAAGAACCTGAAGAACTACGACCCACAACCCAAGTCTGACCTGACAGGTCATCTCTGAGTGCCACACCTGATCATGATGTGTTTGTGGACAAACACAGTTCACATGTTTCTGTCCTCTGAATAATGGACTCCTCCACCAGCTCCTCCAGCTCCTCCAGCTCCACCAGCTCCTCCAGCTCCTCCAGCCCCACCAGCTCCACCAGCTGGTGGAGCTCCTCCAGCTTCTCCAGCTTCTCCAGCTCCTCCAGCTCCTCCAGCTCCTCCAGCTCCTCCAGCTCCACCCGGATAAAAATAGTAAATCTGCCACTTCTCCTGGTGTGCATGAAGAGTTTGACTGATGAAGCGTGTTCTCGGCTGAATGTGGATCAGGAGGACGGTGAAACTTTTTGTCTTGAGCCCTGAAGGAGAATTCAGGAAACATCCTGACAGCAGACGTCATGTGACAATCACATGACCAAACCTGCTTTTATTTTTGTTTGCCTTCGTCTTCTGTCCGCTCAGGTTGATCTGAGGAACACGACCAAACGTGAATACAGAAAACAGAGTGGACGCTGCATCACCTTCACTTCTGCTCAGTGCTGCTCTGAGCGGGATTTGAACTCACGACTTCTGGATTAAAAAGGAAGTTGGTGCCATGTGCTTAACCCACTGGACCAGTGAAGCTGCAGGAGGCCATGAGGAGCAGTGAAGCTGCAGGAGGCCATGAGGAGCAGCTTCAGTGGACCATGTGGTCCAAAAGGACATGGAGACGTGGTTTTCCTTCTCCATGATGAGACAGACAAAGTGAAGAACAGAAATGTTCTTCAGCAGCTCTATCAGGACTGATGGAGGAGAATCTTCAGCATGATTCCTCCCCTCAGTCTGATCCTGGTTCTTCTGCTTCATCGGTACTGAAGATGGTCCAGTGGGGAAGGACGCCGACCGCCAACGTGGAGACGTGGGATCGAGCCCCGGCTCAACCTGAGGTATGCAAAAACTCAAACACAAACCTAAAACTAAAACTCAAAAACTCAACCAAAAACTCAAACCTAAAACTAAAACTCAAAAACTCAAACCTAAAACTAAAACTCAAAAACTCAAAAACCAAACAAACAAACCCGTCCGTTGCGTTGCGTTCATTTCTCGTCGTGAATTTCCGTCAAATTTCTCCGATTTCAACACGGACGAGCATCGAGGGAACAACGAACAGGTGAGTCACAGGTAAGTCAAGCTAGCTGGCTGGAAGCGAGCTAGCTTGGTCCAAATTATTTTTTAAGTGTTGTGAATATTTCACATGTGAGTCATCCACTCTGTGTTTCACTGGTTTGATTTTAGAGCAGGGGTATTCAATTAAAAGTCCCCAAGGTCTGGTTATTACATTTACAAGTAGAAGGTCCGAGCGAAGGTCATGGCCACATTTTTAAAAAGTAACTAATTGTTTAAGTTTTTACTTAAGTTGCGAGATATTAGACACATATTCAATCTCTCATCATAAATAAAAGTAGTTCCCACTTTGAATCAATGCCACGGTCTCTGAACAAATTAAGCAAACAGGCTTGGAGCTGCCAGCAGGGAGAATGAACAGATATTTAGTTGTCCATTCATCATTAAAACAACGATTTTCAGTATCTACTTTCCTCTTTTTAGAACAAGCCATGTCTGCGTTCAGCCTTGCTCTCCCTGCAGGGTGTCCTTGGCTACCGGCACGAGTTTACCGGATTGACTATAGTAGCAGCGCCCGCGGTAAATTTCTATGTGCGCTCACATAGAAATTTACCGCTCTAACACTACTTATTTCGCCAGTGGTTGCGGTCCGGACAGAGCCATTTCCCGGTCCGGATCCGGACCGGAGTCCGCTAATCCGTGATGCCCGGTCTATTCTGAAATATAACAATATCAAAAAAGGACACTAGGTGGTGACATTGATTTTTTTTTTGCCATTAAAAGGCTATGTGGACCCATCATTCAATACCACCTTGATTTAAGATGCCTGGAGGGCATTCTACATAATCCTGAGAAATAAATCTTCATGTTGGCCAGGTTAAGGAATGTCTGTATGTGTTATTCTGATAGGAAATTGAAAAGTGAGTAAACAGCATCAGACTCATAAGGGAAGATGACAAAGCTGAAAGAAAAACCAAAGCAAAAAGTGCATTTGTATCTACACTGTAGACACTGTACAGATTAACAAGCAATTGGAGAGCAAAATGAGGGAGGAAGGAGACGTTAACTTCTGGGGAATTCAGAGAGAGCTCCCTCTTTGGATGGCTGATGGTGGAAGGAGACATATGAAAAGAAATGGCAATTTCAGTAACATGAACAAAGTTTTTTGATTCCAGTGAAATAAGTGCAATGAAACAAGCTCAGTGTTTGTTCTTTTCATCGTTCCAAGTAGACAGTGCCAGCGTGGTGTAGCAGGGGTTAACAGAGAAGTCAATGGATGGACTTTCTTGAAGTATGTATAAGTGTGGGCAGCTTGGTGACGCAGAGGCCGGTGTGACTTGGAAGACGGAGAAAAGAGCAGCACAGAATCCTGGGAACCGAGAACTTAACTGAAGAGGAGCCAGTTGGGCACACGGTGGGAAGCAGCTGACCAGACTTCAGTATCCTGATGCTCATTAAATAGAAGAGGAGGGACCCGCAGGTTAAGAATGGATATAATGAGTGGTGGAATGTAACTGAATACATTTGCTCAAATCCTGTACTGACCAGATTTAGGTACTCTTTTTACCCCAATTTATATGTCTCCATTACAAATCAGGGTAATATTGTACTTCTTACTCCACTGCAATTATTTGACAGCTATAGTTTGTAGCTGCTATGCAAATTAAGATTTTTGCATACAGAACACTATATGAAAATCATCATAAGTAGCGGTTCTGTACAAAATGGTGCAAAATGAGCTCCACCTCAACTTGCTACGCCAGTAAAATCCTTCTTTTCTTTTTTCATTAATAATAATGAGAGAGTAATAATAACCTAATATAAAATAGTAACTCATAACACACTCATAGAAAAGAGATAACACATACAGTCTAGACTTAAAGATCATAAGAGAGCCAACAGCTGAGGGCATATTCTAAAGAAAGGGGGTGCAATGAGAGAAAGATGTATGCCTGATGATTTTGTCCTCAGTTTTGGGGATAGCGAGGAGGTCTGCCTGCTGATATCTTAAAGCACATGAGGGAACACAGGCCGGCCCTGAGTAGGAGACAAGAGGTGAACACGTTCGGAGAGAAAGAGAGCAGAGGCTTTGATAGAGGCTGTATCGGCCTTGTTTGTTTAGACACATCTTTTGTCTGAACAAGTGTGTGTGTGTGTGTGTGTTTATGATGTATTACAAATCAGCGCAGTATTTGCTTCAGTTGCAGTCTGTCTGGGCTTCACAATGGATGGTTTGCTCTGGGCCTTTCCATCCCACATCATAGAGAACGCATGTATAGATGCCAGGGCTCAATTGAATGTGAAACCCAGCATTGCTTTACAAACCAAATGAGTGCCCTTCCTCTGCGGAAAAGATGCTTTGCTATGCCTTTTATTTTAAAAAAAAGAAGATGGGCTGATAAAAAAAAATAGCTTTCAAAGCAGATATTCACTCCGTAGCCCTGCGCACGGCACAATAGAGTAACCTAACCCTCTGTTTTATTTAACAGGATGCTTAGACAAATGTGTTGGTGCAGGAGGAGATGATTTACTTTAGCATCTGTTATAAAAGGTTCAGTAATAAAATGTTAACTTTTATGGCAGCAGCTGAATGTTTAAAGAGATAACACGAGACGAAACGCACTTGTGCGCGGTGCCTTGGAGGAATCTGGGGAAACGTATTAATAAACTACACTCGCCATTAAAAGAACACTGGTAGGACCTGGATGAGTAACTATGAATAACCACAGCTGTCAAACTGCGACCAAGTTGTTGTCACGCTTAATGCTCACTTGCGTCACGCAGATCAGCTTTTGACATTTATTGACGATTTCCGACTTCCGTCAAAATATTAGGGATTGACAGTTCATATCAACAACCTACACAATTACTCACTCAGGCTTTTCATTCAGTTTCTGCTAAAGACAATGTCTCGGCCAACCTCCTGGACTGCACGGTTTGTTCTGCTGTGTGATGTTTGTTTGTTTTTTTTTGCGTTATTTTGGGCATGTCCAGTGAATCAGAGCAGTCTGTCACGACAGAAAATGATGACTTAAATGTGGGTGCAGACTGTAACACCAAAAATAAGCCAAAATATATGTTATGTAAGCTCTGTGGGAAAGTTAGTTATTTTCTATCCTTTCCATAAATTAGATCTTCGTTTGAATGTTGTTGCTGGTTCTTCTTCTGTTTTGCGACATTCACAGCTAGTACAGCTACGATCACCATCTTCACGGGGGGGAAAAAAACTGTGAAAAAGTGTAAAAGCTCCTGAGGGATTCATGCCTAATTACATTCTTTGCATTATTTAGCATACGTAGCACATATCACACGTGTACTGCTGTAAACCTTGTAGGCCTGAGCAATATGATTCCCTATTTGCTTTCATCAAATTTTCATGTGTTTTGAGAGCTGATCGCTTTTGATTTTCTAACCCGTAACCCTTCTCCTTGGTATTGAGTGAGGCCTTGGCTGGCATTAACGTGCCTACCATCTCCTGTGAACATTAGAGCTGAGTGTGTATCTCAGTGTGCTGCTCAAAGGGCATTGTGGAGGCCTGAGTGCCCTGAGGAAGAAGAGGAAATGAAGGCTACTCGTATGAAACAGGTCTCATGATGAGCTGGTGCCTCTCACACAGCCATACTCTTGTGTGCATTCAATCACATTTCAAGATTTTTTTTTTTCAAGTTGCCTGAGCCCGGAGGAACTGCAGCATTTCTGAAATAAAGACACACTGCTTACCATCCGGACATGACGTCACATAACGCATTCTCTTGTACATTCTGGAAACAAAAACATGGGTGTTTCGCTGTTAAACCAGAGAAGCCTGGTCCAACGAACCCAATCGGGAATAATTAAGTGAATTAATGTTGCTCTGGCATCCATCACACTGATTTAATGGCATGTCTTATGCTGGCAGTACAAAGACAAGAAAGCCTGCCGACTGCTCATGATTTTCCACCCTGTAATGTGTTAACATTTTGCTCCAATGCCATTTGTCATTTGTCACAATACCAGCAGAGGTGGATATGATAATAATGTTAAAGTCTCCCTCAACTCAAATATGTTTTTTGCTTATAATAATTCACATGGACTCGGAGCTTCACTGTACAGAATGATGCTTGTACAGAGTTTCAAGGTTCAATTTTATTTGTCATTCTACAACAAAATGCGAGTTGTAGTACCTTTATGCAAGACACACACACACACACACACACACACAAGTTGGTGTTTAATCTGGTGGCACAGCGGTGGATACTTCTGTATTGCTTGTCAGATGGCAGCAGGATGACCGGGCTGTTGCTGGTGTGAGCTTTGGGCTCTACTGTGTTGCACCTCACTGGTATTTCTGAAACAATGTTCTGGGTGGTTTTAATCACCAATCACAGATCCGTCCTGTCCTGAGCCATGCACAAACCACGCTGTTCACAAGGTTTCCAGTCCAAAAAATGTCTCTTACTCCTTGGCACAGGAATTTTTTTTTTTTTTTTAAATTTTGCCAGGGTGGAGATTTACACCTCTAGTGCACGTACACAGAGAATGAACTTCTCAGCGAAGTAAGAAAACGTACTTTACATATTTCTAAGTGTGAAATATATAGAAATGTTGTGTAGTTTAATTTAACCATAAAACTTAAACGTAAAAACATTACTTGCACACTCTGACCGCTGCCTCTCTCTCTCTCTACTCTCTTTTTAATATGGATCAGATGAAGTATAATTGAATTAAACCAAATTGAGTTTTCGACATTGAGAACATTTGGTCCAGTCCTCTTGCTCCTTTAAAGCCTCTTTTTTGTGGTTAGGAAACAGAGGTTTGGGTTTAGGCATTTAGCAGTGAGGCTCCTCAGAGAGTGAGACAGAGTATAGTGGAGGGTTCAGCACTGTTTCAGCACTGGACAGCTACCATGAAATCCAAGCGTCCAAACAGGC
Organism: Nibea albiflora; assembly: GCA_014281875.1. Classification (NCBI taxonomy): domain Eukaryota; kingdom Metazoa; phylum Chordata; class Actinopteri; family Sciaenidae; genus Nibea; species Nibea albiflora. The sequence continues at coordinate 10,104,055 of CM024802.1, read as the reverse complement.
GAGCAAGAGCAGGCAGCGGGGTGAAGTGGACATGATCCAATCAATCTCACACTGGATATGGCCCCTGCATGGCAGCTCTGTGGGCACAGTCTAATCACTGTGTTGTTGAGCCTGCAGGCGGACTCACCAGCTCTTTGCTCGCACATGTTACCAGAGGGGAAAGTGTCACTTTTCAGCAAACGCTTAACCCCTTGACTACTGCTGAAAGAAATGTATACGTACCATAGCAACCAGAGGCCTATAAATTCACCTATAGATAAATGATGTATTTCCCCGGAGGATACGGTGTGAAGAAGTTGACCATAGCTTGTTAGTCCCAGCATTAACTTCTAATTGTTTGTTGCAGCTAGGTGGAAACTACTAATCTGTTACAAAAATATGTTAATTTAACAAGTATTTTAAACATGTGACGTGAACAACTGATAATATAATACACATGACACTCATGGCAGGAGGCACAAACACTGCAAAGCGCAGTAAGGTCACTGTAAAGTCTTTGAAGCAATTAAAGTCGTTGCCGGATGCTTTTTTTCCGTCAGCAGGAGAGCTTTTGGTTGTGTTCCTACAAAAAGTGACCCCACACTGTGTCACCGTGACTGATTAAAACGTTCAAACAACAGGAAAGACTTCCTTTGGTGGAGATGAGGCATGTTGCATTACATCATGCAGTCCAATCCTGCATATTTGGGGGCTTCAAACGAGACACTAGATGGCAACCACGTTGAGAGGGAGAGATGGGGTGTGTGTGTGTGTGTCTGTGTCTGTGTGTGTGTGTGCCTGTGTGTTTGTGGAAAGAGAGGGGGTGGAGGGTGAATTACGTCGGCGTGGGACAGTGGAGGGACTGTCTGCTCATGGCACTCCGCTTGCAGCTGGAGGAGAGCTGCAGAGAGGGGGGAGCAACTGAACAGCGGGGAATGAGATTAATGCACAGGTAAAAACTGGTCGACCACAGTTGGATGCACGAGTTACAAATTCAATCGTTTAAACTTGTTAGGTTAGATTAGTGTCAGCAGGAGGGAACAGATCTGCAGCGGAGGAAAAGCAGGAAAAGATGCGCTGCGTCCGTGGCGCCACTAGTGCGCTATCTGGGGACAGAGTGAGCGACGGCGACGCGCTGACACCCCGCTTGTAGATGGCTCCAACATTTGGGGTGCAAAACAGGTGTCAGGGAAGTGTCGTCACGAACCCCGGAAGCCGGAGGAGGTGGGAACATCAGAGGGAAAGATGGCAGCGAAATCCGATGGTCGCGGGGTCGTCACCGGTTTCGCCCAGCTGCACAACCTGGACGAGGTGGTGGGGACTGGGGAGGACGACACTAGGAACAGCAGCTCATTCCACATCTGCCATTGCTGCAACACCTCGTCGTGCTACTGGGGCTGCCGGAGCGCCTGCCTGCATTACCTCCGGGGGAAGGGGAAGGGGAAGGGGAAGGAGAGAGATGCGGCGCGGCCACCGCAGGAGGAGCGCCTCTGGCTGGACTGCCTGTGGATCATCCTGGCACTGCTGGTCTTTTTCTGGGACGTGGGGACCGATTTGTGGCTGGCCATCGACTATTACCACAAGCAGGACTTCCTGTGGTCAGGCCTGACCCTGTTCTTCGTGCTGGTGCCCTCAGTTCTGGTCCAGATCCTGAGCTTCAGGTGGTTTGTGCAGGATTACACTGGGGGCGGACTGGGCTCCGTGGAGGGGCTGAGTAGCCGAAGGGCTACAGTTGGTCTGCAGAGAGACAGGTGCTGCCGCCTCTCTGTCTGGATCTGGCAGACCGTCATACACATCTTTCAGTTGGGACAAGTGTGGAGGTAAGACAAACTCAAAGTTTTACCTTTAAGAGAATCAACCAAAAGCCCTGAAGCACTGCGCGTCCTGCTCCCCTCACTCCATCCATTCACTCCAGCCTTCTCACCTCCTCTTGACTGTCACCTGGTATAACCCGTTGTTGTGTACATGACTGGGGTGAAAATCAGCACCGTGGTGATGCCATTACGCTCGCCTCACAGTATCCACACACACACACACACGCGCACACAGAGGCGCACACATGCCCGTATTTGCATCTCTCACTTCCATTTTACGCAACAATGTTCACGCTCATCCAAAACGTGTGCGAGACAAACTGCCACAGCCGCACAGAAATCGCACCGCTGTGGTTATTTCATCACAGTGCGCCATTGCGCTTGTGTGCGGAGGGAAGAGGGCTATTTGTTCAGAGACGGACAGGTAGTGGCTGAAATCTCATGTGTGTATGTTTGTGTGTGCGTGCGTGCGCGCGCGCGCGCGCGTGTGTCACAGTGCATCACACGGCACGGCACACACGGTCCCCTCAAATCACCCGCTCTCCCTCCCCGCATCAAATACTCCAACTCTGCAACTAGAGGCCAGACGAGCATCTGTTTTCACGGCTCAAAAAACTACATCTTCCCCCCACAGACATGATGTCATCGATTCCTCTGCGACGCTCGATATCTTTGGTCCCCCAATTTTTTTTTTTTTTTTTTTTTTTTGGCCGTACAAATTGACGCGTCGGGGAAGATACTCAATGTGTACGTCTCTGCGCGTAATCTGTGACATGTAGCGGCTACGGTAGTAAAATGTGACACTGGTGCGCGCAGCTCATCTACTCCGTTTAGGCTCTTCGGTGGGGACTTCTGAGCAGCGAGTTGTTTTTGGTGCAGACAGACGCAGTGGCTGGCATTTAATGGGGGGGGGGGGGGGGTAACGCATGACGGCTGCTCTGCCAGCGGCTGAAAAAATGTAAAACAGCACCCTGTGAGATTCAGTGGAAGGGACTCCAAATCGTCTCATCCCGACTTTCAGGCTTTCAGTCGACGTTTGTGGTGGTTTTGTGCACCGGAGACCTGAGCTCGACCGCTGATTCTGATTTTAACATTTGCGGTTCTGACAGCTGCCTTTCACCAAATGAACGCTTCAAAGCCACGATTGTGTTACAGTCTAATGCGTGCGAACGTTTGTGCCACGGGCTAAATTACTCACATGCTGAGACTGAGTAAAAATCTGAACTCAAACTCACTGACCTTTCTGGAAAAAAAAAGAACTGCCACAAGCTTTAAACGAGATACCTTCTCATCCAGTTTCACCTGTCCCCCCCCCCCGCACAATTTAATAGCATTAAGCCTCATTTTTTTCCTCCCTACGTGGCTGAAAAAGAGCATCTTCACTCTTATGTTCAAGTTCAATTTAGTGCACGCCAGCTTCCTCCTGTCAAGATGGGTTTTCCCAGAATGAGACAATCCACTCTGCATTCTTCATCAGACTCATTTCCAGCTGCACCTGAAGGCTATTATATTGATTAGCTGCACTTGCATTGGCTCAAGTTTATTTACTCTACAGTGGTTCAATTGATTTATTTTGCTCATATCTGTAGTGTGTGTGTGTGCGTGTGTGTGTGTGTGTGTGTGTGTGTGTGTCGGGCGGGGGGGTATGGAAAAGCATGGTGAATTGATGAACCGTTTAAGTCACTGGTTGCGTTGGTGGTTATAGTGGTTGGTACCTATGAAAGCAGACCTTTGAGTGAGAGCATTGGAAGACGCCTGACCTCTTTCTGTGTTGTCACCGGACAGGATGCACCTGTGCCAGGGGAACATAAACACTAACATAACCACCCATCATTCCTGCATGTGTAACCGACTTTATTTCCAGTATGCTGCAGAAGCTGTAGCTAATATAATTATTACTTTGTGCAGATTATGAACTACACTGTGTCTATACTTTGTAGCCAAAACACTGGACATAGGAATGGTTTATTATTCTGGGAAATCTGATTATTTCCTTTCATTTGTTAGAAAGAATTGGTACCACATTCATGTATGATAAATCTGGAGCCACAGCATGCTTATGGCGCACGTTAGCTTAGCTTACCTTAGCATTGCACAGAGAGAGGAGGAAACAGCTAAGTAGCACACTAGCTCACTGATTATAACGTTATGTCTAGTCTGTCTAAGTGTTAACCAGTAATTTTTGCTTCTACAGGGGGTCATGGGAACATTTTCCCCCAATCTTTGCTTGTTACCTGGCAACAGTTGATACTGGCACATCATCATCATCATCATCATCATCATCACACCATAAAACAGGCTAATTGTCATTTTACACTCCAGTTTTTGTCGGTATTAAACAAAAACCATATTAATGAGTGAGCCTTATATGTGCTGCTAGGTGGATTGTGTTACCATTGGACCTCTCGGTCGGTTGTGTCTTCAGGCATTCTCGTGTATACATACATATGTATATATAAATGTCTGTGGTGTGTGCATTTAAAGGGGTCATCACCTGCCTTGATGTTAACAGATAATAAACCAAAGGTTTATTGGAGCAGTATGTTGTGTAGCGCAACTGGCCTTGATAGATGTTTTCAGGACCACACTAGGATCACAGAAGCACAGTACGATATTTGGACCAGCTTTAGTATTGACCATTAGCCTTAACTAAATTAAAGTTCAATACAAAAATAGCACAATGAAACTTGATCATAAGCAACTCAAGTGAACATAATGTGTTGGTGTGTATGCTGTGACAGCACAAAGCCTGGGTCGAGGGATCATTGTCAGGCCACTGTCTCCCTTTGGACATGATCCGCCTGGCTGCTGGTTTGAGGTTGAGGGTCAGAAGCTGCTCATGTCAGCTTAGTGAGAGTTTACACCCTGACCCACTGGGCTAGCACACGATATGGAGATTATTAGCCATTGTGAGAGGCCAAACTGCCAATAGATAGCGTATGTCATCGTGTTGCATTGCATTATGGGCCGTAAATAGTTCTGTATTTTGTCTATTTTAGGTTTTAGTTTCATGATATGGCACAGTTCCTTGTAGATGCCTGAATTTATCTAGTGTTTTGTTGACATATAAATCATCAGTTCCCATGACTGGATTTCAGAGCCATTCTAAGGCATTTTTAACAAGATGGTACAGTATCAGGTTGTGAGATATCTTGCCTTCATTAACGTGAGAAAATAAGACAAAGTGCTGACAGGAGTCAAAAACACTGCCTCATCATGTCTCATTACTCAGTCCTATTTTTAATTCTACATTCAATTAGTTGCATTCCCTCTGTGCACCTGAGGACCGAGCAGATGACAGAATCGCAGCGCTTGTTTTGCAGTTATCCCCTTGTTAATTGTTGACTGAACGGAGAGGATTCCTCTCCCATCTGTAATCCCACGATGTCACTGGCTCTCCGCAGCTCTTTCATGTCGTCCTCCCTGTGAATCACCGGCACTGCTGGCGGCGTCCCCTTAAGCTTTAGAGATTCCGCTCACATACGCTCAGACACACAGTGGATCACACATACACAGAGGTCTCCTGGCAGTACGATGGACAGCTTAATCAGTGTAAGTCCAAATTAGCGTCTGAGAGAAGAAGAACTGCATCAATCTCTGCCCTTCACCCCTCCCCCCCGAGGAAATCCACCAGGAAAGTTTTGGAAGCTCTTTGTTGTTGGGAAATCCCAGCAGAATTTAGCAGGCCGTTGTCTCCTTTCCTTTTGAATTTCTCAGAGTTTGGGATGAAAATGTTGTATCACAGGATGTTTTCAGTAGCTTCTCGCAGACACTTCAAAAAGCCTAACCACTCAACAGTGAGCATTTTGTCATCACATCTCTGCTGTAGCCATAATGTGGTTTAAAGGGGCACTCTATTGATCTTACATGTGAAGTTTGGAAAAAATATCATTGCTTTACCTTGGACCTTCAAAAGAAAGTGGACACAAACACAAAATAGAGTTGTGGGATTTGGAACAAGTCCACATTTTGCAGTATTTTGGAGGTGAAGCAGGGACGGCTGCTGTGAAAATGTGTCTGCCAGGTTACAGAGCTCTACCTCAGACTCAGGCTACAAAAAATGCTTGAGTCGGTCAGTTCTATTTTTCTTTGTTTGTCATCCCTTTATTTTAAAAGAAAAACAAACGAGCAAACATCTTCAATCTCGAACATACAGTTTAAAGACTGTCTGTCCTGCCTCACATGCATCAGACTGTTCAGACAAAAGACAAGTTGGGACTGGGACAGCTGATAAATTCTTCAGTTAAATCAATGATCTAAAGATCTTGTGAAATAATTCAACACAAACAATTGTGTCCAACAGATATCTTGGCCTCTGCTGCTTTTGATTTTGATCAAGTTGTCCCCCCGACTTTATTGAAGCTTCTCTTTAAACACCTGTACGTTCTCAAAATACGCATCGGAGAATGCAACCCTGAACATGCTTTGTCTAAGACGTCCCTGTCCAGGTAACATTTTAAACCTTGTTGCCTTTTTTCAGCCTGGACATCCAGAACCAGTGAAATGTCTTTTGATTAGCTAGCAGTGTAACTTTGTGGGTAAGTGTTTTCTGCGGGGATCTGGGTGTGGTGCTGGGTCAGTAAGTTTTAATTAGTAACAAAGATGTATATTAAGAAATACTTAACACATGAAATATTGAGATTCTTTTGTCCATATACGATGTATTAAACAAGGCTCGGGAGCTGTCCCTCCTGAAAAGGTTCCTCTTTGTCGGAGCTGTCCAGTGCTGAAATTCTCACTAAAGTCAGGGGTGTGTTTCTCGTGCATTTACTCTGGATGTTTAACTTCATGCAGCCTCGTAACAATCTAAAAGGAAAGTAGGGCGTGTGCACATGAGAGTGTGAATTGATTTCTGCTGTCTCATTGGGTGTCATACAGTCCTCCCAGACAAATATAACACTGTGTTGCACAGCATCCTAACCACAATAAAGATGATATCTAGAAGATGTGTGTCATGTTGTGATATTCTGAGCGGTATTAGGTTCAATATTATATTGAGTATACATTTGGGCTCCTGCTGTGTAGAGTGAAGGCTGGAATAGACTTGGGACTTGCATTACACATAGATTCAATTCTTGTATTTGTGTTAAACAGTGTCGACAATGTCGGTCCTCTTAGTTTAAATTTGTATCATTTGAATTACTATGTCCATTAAAATGAGCACATTGAGCATGGGCTGTATTATTGCTTGTTTGACAGTGTAATAAAAACACAATATATTCCAACTCAGTGCCAAAATGTTACATATTTCAGAAGACTAAATCTTCCTCAGTGTAAGGTGTCGACTGAGACCACAAGGAGAATCATAAATATGCTGCTATTTTTGTCTTAATGAAGCTGACTATCAATGAATTCTCCAGTTCTGCTGCAGCCAAAGAATTGGGGTCCCCCCTTTTTGCAACTGTACAAAATGTTTTAACACCACAAATCTGATGCTTGGATTACACTTTAATCCAGAACAGGAGTGGGCTCACCACCGAGCAACACGATGAAATCGCCTCATGGTTGACATCTGCCTGTGTTTCCTAGCCTGGTAAATATTAATACAGAATGTGAAGGAGTCGGCAAAAGCCTCTCTTGGCTGGCTGGGCTGCTTGTAGTTGCCAAAAAAGGTTTGTACACGCGGTGAAGCGAGACATTGAGATGATACAATGCAACCAGCTGCCCTGTCAAGGATAAAAAAAACAGCTGAGGGGGTGAAAGAGGGAAAAGATGAAGGCTTGGATAAATTGGTTACAATCCATATAATTATGTATTGAGAGTTTAAAATGGCGAAAGATGGGAACATTGTGTTCTCTCCACAGTTGGAGGCACTGGAGTATTTTTGGAGTGAAGGAAAAGACTGATAGACGACAGGGTCTTACTAAGCTATTTATTCAGTTTGCTGGCAGAATGAATAAGTCTGGGAATCGCCTTAAAAACTCCAATTGTTTTCCATTGTCGTAAAGGCATGTGGAAAAAAAAAAGTCTCGATGTAAGAAACACATTACAATACTAGAAGGAAAAACACTAACCCAAAAACATTTTGCTCTGCGGAGAACAAAAGCTGAAAAAGGGCACGCAGGCACAGACAGAGAACACTTATCTTTATTAAAGTACACATCTGCTGTGGAACATATCAGTATAACGCTGCTCATTTTCTCATTAGCGCTGATAACAGGGGACAAACCTTTAAAGCCAGCGCTCCAAGAAAACCTCCAATTATGTGACAGAGGAGCCTATCAAAATGCAAGACGAGCTGGCTTCTTTTGGGAATCTATCCCGGCTGGGGGTAAAGAGACCCGAAAGCCTGAAATGATACAGAAATATGTGCTTCAGTTTCTTCAAGGAGCGGAGGAAGAGGGAGGGGCCTGGAAAAAAAAGGGGGGGGGATTGAATTGCTGTTTTGGTTCAGTGTCATCAGGATATGAGTTCAAGCTGGGTTATTGAATTAGCGGGTATTGCTGCAAAGTGTTTGATTCAGCGTGAGGTATTTGTTTTGAAGCCACATGTTCCACCTCTCAATAAACAGACCAGATGCACCATTACACAGTCTATTATGAAAATCAGCAAGTTTTAAGAGAATGTTGTCTGTGACGTTGTAATCATAACAGCGGCACATTTCGTGGCACTCGGGGTCGCCTTACATCATGGAAAAACCTCAGTACAGACAAAAATATGAGACTACTCTCACAAATATTTCTTAAATCAGCATGGCAGCCAGTCCATTCCAGTGTTTGTTCGATTCCAGCACAAGCCTCCTCATTCTGGTGACCCAAGCCAAATCTTATTTTATGAGGAAGATTATAAAAACCCCTGCTGTGATTAAAGATTGAGATCATCCCACCACTAATGATTTCTAAACTCTCCATAAGTTAAAATATTAGTGTTGTGTTGTTTAAAAAATGAATATAAACATGTTATCTTTGCATTATTTGAGGTCTGAAAACACTTCTTCTTTTTTTGTTGTTGTTGTTGTTAATTTGACCAGTTGTCACTTTCTGCCAATAAATGTTCTCATTCTCATCAAATAAGACATAGTTATGCAGTTATAGTGAGTTCGATATTTTAAAAAGGGCAGTTTTAAAATCTGCGATGGAGTCCAGTATACAGCTATGAGGGGGAATGGAGTTCTATAGTTTGGTTGCAGCACAGGAAAAAGCCCTGGCAGCCACTGTGCTGAGGTTAATGGCTGGTGGTGTCCTGGAGATGGAGTATAAGTCTGAAGAAGGTCTGTGAGATAAGCAGCATACGTTATGAGGTGCTTTGAAGGTGGTTAGTCACTACCCTAAAGTTGATCCTTTAGCTATGTATGCAAGTGTAAAGGCCTAAATGAACGAGCAACCAACGCGTTAGCTTATCGGGACCGCATTTCCACAAGTCACAGGGCACTTCCTGCTACCGCGGAGAGCTCTTAAGTTCAGTGCGCGGTGAATGAATTGGAGATGAAGAAGCTATGACGATGCTTGATTCAACCGCCTCAGGCCTGCCTCCCGAGCAAGACAATATTTTGTAGTCAAGGCCTGAAGCTGATGTTACACCCCTGCTGCTACTGGTCAACAGACAGACACTCACGGAGGAATATCAAGCCCGCGGTCAGATGTGTTACCAGATGAGAGATTTGTATGCAGATCACACGCGTGTACCGGCACATACACAAACCACACCTCAGGGGAGTACAGAGCAGCTCCTTTTTAAAAAAAAAAAAAAATATATATATATATACACCGCCTTATATGCAGTCTCACATCGCAGCCTCTCTCTCGCTCGCGGACACGCAGTAACACACACACACCGTGGCAGAATTACACATTTCCATGTCCTGTTTCTTTAGGCACTTAGATCAGAGAGAGGTGATGCAGCCAGTGGACAATTAACTCCTCCCAACCTCCCCTGGCTCTCTCCTTTTTTTTTTTTTTCGTGAAAAGTCATCTCCTGCACACTTTCCCTCAGAGCGCAGAGAGATTAAACCATTAAAAACACATCAGCGAGGCACACCGGTGCGCTGGGTAACGTGTTTGTTTATTATGATAAACACGAGCACTGGGGTATATTTTGATTCAGTCCCACAAACACAAGAACCCTAAATCTGTATTAATCCGCCGCTGAAAGTAATCCCCAATAAAAGGCAGTATTTACTCCTGTTTGAGGGATGCTTGCGAAAAAACTACAGTACCCAGATGTTTGACGGAAGTACGGTAGGGTACTGTGGGCTTTAAGCTGTGTGCACAGACACGGCCACAGAGCGATGAGAGACAGGCCATCATATCATATCTGGTCTTTGCGCTCAAAGCCAGCCTTCTCTTGTAAATGTGACACATACTTTACACATTCGGGCTATTCTTTCAATTTGCTCCTGTGCGTGTTAACAAGTTTACACTGTTCTTTTTTCTGCTCGCTACAGTTGTAGCTCGCATGCTTGTGGAACTTGGCTCATGACAACGAACGATTTATTGACTTTGAAGTCTGTTGTTTGTGCAATGTGGTGTGTGTGTGTGTGTGTGTGTGTGTGTGTGTGTGTGTGTGCGCGCGTGTGTGTGCCTGGTTCTGTTTGGCAGTTATATTGGCTGAGCAGGTTCATTTCTCAATCCTCCCTACAGCTGTCTATTATTTCAACCCTCCTCCTAAAGTAGAATCTAAGTCTGCTCCGTTGCAAACTTTTCCTTTTGTGTCCGTCCAGAAGTGCTCACAACAAACAAATTGGGCATGTTGCGTGATGTATATGGTTTCACATTAGCCCGCTGCATATTCTACTCAGAGGAAATCATTACCTGGGCCCAGAGGATATCCAGTGCGAGCTGAAAAGCTCACACACAAGGGCCATTTTTCATCCGGAGTCACCAGCCCTAATAGTTGTGTTCCTAATATATATTTATGCTTCGCTTTCTCCGGAAAAAGTTGAGGTCTACACTCCCCGATGTACTATTTGAGATCATCATGTGTTTTCCCTGCACTCTCTCTCTCTCTCTCTCTCTCTCTCCATCCATTAGTGCTCTTCATATGCTAAAGCCACCACATTACCATCTGCCCTCCCTGCGAAGTTAACATATGTTTTTATTTTTATCCCTCCCTATCACTTACATCTATTAATGTTATAAGGCTCCTCATAAAGCCTTTTATCCACCCCCATCCATCCTGGAAGGAGACACCACACTGTTCCTCTGCGCTGTCTTATCCTCTCCTTATTTGCTATAGTTAGAAGGATTTCTACAGCGTGAGCTCGTACGCTGAGTCCCTCACCACTAGTTAAAGTCATCATGCTAACTCCCTCTCCTCCATCTCTCTCTTTATGTCTATGCCTGTTTCCCTGCGTTGCCTTCACATAAAGCTGCACTTGACCTCCATTTCTTGTCAAGGAAACTGGAGCATCTGGCTGCTGCCCCATTACAACTCAACGCCTCCTCCCCTCCCTCCACCTCCCTTATCCCGCCACACCACCCGTCTTTTACTCCCAACAGGGCCCATTTTCAGATCTCCCACGTTCTTGCCGTCCCTTCACTTCTGCTCCCCTTTTTTCCTGACAAAACGTCTCATTTCCTGCAGGAAAGCGTTACACCTGGGTTCACGAGTCAACCTGTAGCTTAATGGCCCTCCTCTCACAGTGCATGCCATTTCTTTGGATTTGCAGCTTCTTGCGAGCTCTTTTGAAAAGGCTCAAAAACAGGCACAATGGAGTGAATCAATATGCGGCGAGCGCTGCAAAAAAAAGGGAAAGGCTCTAACCGACGTTTGAAGGCTCTTTAAAAGTGCATCAGATGATATTTTGATATTACCCACTGAATTAAATTACTACTTTATTTTTAAAATGGTTTGTAGTATTGCAGATTCCACTGAGAATTGACAGCCCGCAATGCTGTGCTGCTTTCAGTCATTTTTCAGCTCAAGTCAAAACATTCTTCACGTACAACTGTGGGAAGCTGCGCTTGGCCCAGGAGATCATATAAGCTGGTTGTACACAGCCTGTTCAGTGTGAAGAAAGTCAAACCTTTAGAAAGCCAAACAGACCCAGATCGGAGGAGTTGGACTCTCATATCAAACACACAGAGTCAATAGGGTGAATGTGGGACTTCTGTTACAGAGTCTGCTGTTTGTGGCTAGGAAGCAAGCCTAAACCTACTGTGATCATCATCCATGGGTTTGTAGACAGCTTACCAAAATGACAAATGGACGTCAATGGAGTGGGTTTGAATCTGAGTCTGAGTCTTCAAGCTGAAAGGCTGAAATTACAACTAAACTCTTCATTAAAACACATTTCTTAAAATAGAAATAGGCAATGCAGTAACAGAAGTTTGATTCATATTTGATCAGCACTGCCTAGGTTTATAGTTTGATCTGAGTTTGTGAGCCTGGTCCATCACACGGTAGCCACAACCTAAAGTATACCCTGGTTTACAATGTTTATGAACACCATGCTACCTGAAACTAGCAAATGAAACCATAAACTGATGACAAAACGGTTTATGGAGCTAATAAATCAAGTGAAGGTAGGCTCATTTCACCTTAAGACTCAATACAATTGAATGCAAGTTTAAGGCACTTCAGCATTGGCTCCACTTCACAGACACTGAAAGCACTGTTCACTACTTATATACTGTGAATGGAGGGAAGCCAGTGAGGGATCTCAGTGTTGTTTCTCTCCTGGGACATCGCATGAACTTTGTCCTTTGCTGTCACTTGTAGAGAAGCAGTGTGGTTAAATAAGATAAATACGTTGGAGCCATGTATGATAAATTTTAACAATAATCCTCCCAGCCCTCATCCATCCTGCATTCATAAGAAGTATATAAACAATTATAATATAGTTTATAACACACTGTAATTTAGTTGTGAGCAAATATAAGAAGTGTGTCTTCATGTATTTGTCAATACTTTCCCCCAAAAAATGAATCCTCTTCAACATAGTATTACATAGTTGCGATCGTATGAGAGAACACAGTTGAATTGTTTGAGACGTGATATATGATATGCACTTCTCCTGATCTGATCTATACACAGGCACGCTGGCACACTCACTCACACTCGCACTCGCACACTTCCCGGCTCTTTTTGATGCTCGTTGTGTTTTATTCATATCTGGGTTGCGTCTCAGAAGCTGCATCAGCACTGCTCAGAGAAGACCACCATTGTTTGAGTCTAATCACGGTCGACGCTCCAGGCGTCAGCTTGATAAACAGACAATCTCTGCTTATAAATAATTGAACAGCCCCCGTTAGTTTTCCTCGCCTCTCGCGGCGTCACACTCGCAGGGTTTTCGCAGCCGTCTCCCTTCCCAGCCTTATATTTGCATGGTGATACCCTGCTTAGTGAGCTGTTACACTCGCTGAGAAATGAGCTATATGAAGATACGCTGCGCGCAAAGTCAGGAGAGCACACTCCTTCCCCGGGATCGGCGCCGTTGTGCAGAGCGTGCATGCTGTCTCAGCTCACTAAGCGGGGTCTGTCACCGTGCTAATATGCGAATGAGAGGAAATGATGACAAAGTCATGCAAACTCTGTGACAACGAGTGAAGAGGCAAGTACGCTGGTGTAGTTTTTTTTTTTTCACAGAATTTTTTTAACATGCAAACACAAACATGCATCAAGGTCTTACTGTATTTAGAAGTAAATTAGAAGAACGTCTTTCACAAGGTGATTATGTAATGTCAGGCTGAACCAGGCTGTTAACCTGTTTATTAATGAACTGTTATTTCTGCTGTGATATTTTAATATGGCCGCTTATGGAGGTTGACTCTTAGCTTAGTTGACTTTTAGCACTTGCGCCGCATTTGCTTCATTTCCCCATACCGGAGGTTGCCACTTGTTTCCAAATGAGGCCAGGCTAGCTGTTTCCCCCAGTTTCCAGTCCTTATGCTAAGCTAAGTTAACCGTCATCTGGCTCCAGCAGCATATTTAACAACGTTAAAATATCTTCCCATCTAAGCCTCGTCAAGGAATGCGAATAAGCGTATTTCCTTTTACGGTACAGCTGCAAACTGGCATCACGCCGTTTTGAATTCATATTGGTTTACGCGTGTGACTTTTCCTCTAAGATCTGATCTGGCCCACATAATGTTTGGGGCCTCATCATATTTAGGACAGCCCATATTCAGGCCTCCTGCTCAGCAGTCCATCACCGTCCTTTGTGCGTCCTTCCTCCTTTTGCTTATGTTTGTGGCCGGGTGGGTTTTTCCTTTCTTCAGGTGACGGTGGCGGGCCGGCAGGAGAGCTAAATTAGGTTCTCAAGGGGGACCCGAGAGCATCACAACAGAGACAGAGGTCATCAGCTCAGGAGTCCAACAGTGATCAGCTAGATGGCACATATCACCACCTCTTCAGGCCTGACAGGGAATGGGTCCACACCAAGTGTGCTTCAGATGTTGACACTCAGACGCTATTTTCTTTGCTTCCTGGTTATGTTTTTCTTTCTCTTCTCTGACTCTTGTACCTTCTTCATGTCCCCCTGTCTGTTTTTGTTTGCATTCGTATCTGCTCTTTCCCTTCCTATTTCCATCTCTCCCCCGTCTTTACCTTCTCTTATCTCTTGTTTTGTGTCCATCTCAGCCTCACTTACTGTCTGGTCTTGGCCTCAGAGTGAATGCATATCAGCACTAGCCTGAAGGCTTCGGGCCCTGTAGGGTTTTTAAATATACAGTGGTCAGTATGTTTGTGTGGTCAGGCAAAAACAACAAGAGCTCACTGATGACTTGTGCCACTTGCCACACACGCACACACACGCAAGAAAAAAAACACTGGCACTTACAACCTCAGCCATCTGCCTCTCACTTATACTGTATACGCGTAAATGTGTATGTACGCCTGCCCGTATGCGAATATGCGCGTGCGACTGCATGCATAGGAGGTGCGAATGTTCTTTTGCCTTATGCTCCGATGAGTGCTAAGAAGCGTCTCATACGGTACGGTGTTAAACATCTGATGCTCTGCCATGAAGTTCGGCTCTTCGGGAAGACATGGTGTAACACTGTTAATTAGATCATTACAGATTTAGATCCTCATTAGCGGGAGCCATTTTGAAAGACCAAAACGTATAGCAGGCAAGCAACACTTTGCGGGAGGCTGTTCCCCGGTCAAGGAGTAACCACATCATCGTCCTGACCTTTGAAGGGCGCAGCAACTCCTGCAAGAGAAAACACAAAACCCGGAGTAACGTGTGAGCCGCGTTTCGTTTTTTTTTCTGGACCAGCTGGAGTCGAGATTGAGACAAACAAGGTGGCATGAAATGAAAGAATGCATGACCTCTTCTGCTTTAGGCTGAAGGAAGGATCTGATTATTTGCAGGCAGGACAATTAGATTAAAGGAATTGTCTATAACAGATCTATTAACAATATCTGGAACTTGTTGGGTTATACTCAAGATGTAGAAATACAACAGTGTGTCGTCGTCATAAAAATAATAAGAGATTTAAAAACATGAATTAATGTTTGGCCAAGAAGAACACAGGGAACAGGACTGGCCAAAATAACTCACCTTTCTGGCACACCATTTATTAAAAGGGCTGATGATAATGAAACATGATCATTTATGGAGACAGAGAATGTTCATATGCGGGTCAAGATATCCCTGATGTGACTGCTTAAAACAGTGAATCAAAATAAACATCAAGAAAGGTCTGCGTTTAGCACACACAGTGCTGTTTCCTCCACAATAAAATAATATATTCATAACATAACATTAAAAAAAACAACAACACATGGATTTCTAGTATGCAATGCATATATTTTATATACCGTATGACTCATCAGTTTGGGTCCAAGATGCGGATGAACATTGTTCCACTTCGTCTGCAGTAGTTTCAGGATGAAATGGAGTCAGTGAGATATTTTCAGCCACCGTGTCTGAGTGGATTAGTCCAGTATTCCTTTAAGGGACATAACAGTTTAAAAACTGCCACTGCGACTCCCCTGCCTCAATATGGATTACAGGTTTGGAAGAAACAACAAAAAGTGGACCATAAATATCTTTTTCAAAGCGAGAGCTCTTGATTTTATTTACTTAACACATTTAGCTTTTATAAATTATGTAAGAAAAACAAATGGAGCCGGCAGTGTGCGTCTAATCTTTAATTAAGGAAAGGCTATTTGCTATTTAGAATATTTCTTCCAACTCAAGGAGGAAAACTTCACCTCATACAGTCTTTTTCCCCTCGCTCTCTCTCCCTATGTCTGTTTCTCTCACCCACACATGCCGCATTCCTGATGAGCCATATTGCTAATTTACACATTTTTAACCTCAACGAGTAGTGACAGCCAAACACATTTCCTCACACTTGCTTTCTTTATAAAGTTGCCATTTCCAACCCGAAACGTGTCGGCAGCCTTCTCTTTATATGTTTGCCTGCCCTCACTTTTTTTAGCAATAACTGGATTTATGCTCTGTGGAGTTTTATGTAGAACGCGCCAAGATTAGCGGGACGTTTAATCACGGAGCCTTTTGAAATAAGCTTAACATTTATCCGGGTGCTAGGTGAAAAAAAAAACCCCACAACAACCATCATTTAAAAAAAAAAAAAAAAAAGACAGCAGAGGACTTTCTTTGGTCTGTACCGTGGAGAAATATCATTGGGAATACAAAATCAAGCAGCGCTGTCAAATATTTGAGTGTTTATTGATTTATTTGTGACTTTTTTTTTTTTTGATATCGTGTTCTCTGTGCAGGACTTTGAGGCGTTCCCCAAACCGTTTAGGTGGGAAAGGTTGTTTATTTTATTATTTTTCCGCCTGTCTGGTGTTTTTCCCTCACTGCCACAAGAGATTCCAGACTGGTCTTTGTCTTTTTTGGCATGGTCGAGCTCTCCTCTCTCTCACCTCCCCACTGGGCACAAATCTCTGTGCTCTTTGAAGACAAGTGAATGTAACAAAACATGGCGCAATATGCAGCACCGTCATGCACCACAGGCTGACAGCATGCATAAAATCTGCACTGTGCTGAGTTCATGCTCCTACAGCATGTGCCGTTTGCACCTGGGGTATTTTCACCTCAAATGAGACCTTTGGGTAGCTTCTCATCAAGACATCTAGCACCTACTGGGACGGGTAGTGGGAGGGTTGTCTGGACGTCCCTCACTGTCCTTAAATGTCTCCCACCTCAGCACAAATCCATTTGCACTAATTTGTCAGTTCAGCCGACGAAGGTGACCTTAAACCGTTACAGTCTTCATTTTCTCCTCAGACTTTTGGATTTAGTGTAAACAGGGCAAACACTGTGGTATCTCTGAAATCCTCATGTCCTTGTTAAGCCTCGAATCTTGGTTTTCATTAGAGCTAGAGTAATATTTGGCAGGATAATCAGCCTATATTATCTGAAAGCAAGTACATCAGCGAAAAGATAAGCTGTGACAAATTCATATTGAAACTGTAAAATCCCGTGCTCAGCACACACCTTGTTCTTTAATAATCGAAATGTTTTTCTTCTTCTTATAAAAACATTTTTAATGTTAAAAGTTTACGTAAAAAAACTTGGAGGATATATTGATATAGATATGAGCCTCAAATATCCAGTATTAGTCAGATGAAACATGTTCACATACTGTAACCGACATCCTAAAAGTGACTATTATTTTTATGTAATATTTTATGTAATAAAGTGAAAGTCGACAAATGTTATATTTGTGTAGAAAAAGCAGTTGTACACTCAGTAGCTGTTCTGGAGCTTTTCATCATCATCGCACGATCTGTCTCAGCAGATAGAGCCCAGTTCTTAGAATATATGTTAAAATGTGTATTTTTTCCAGAGTGTTTGTAATGATGGGTTTTTTTTGTTAGATGCAAGAACACGAGAGGAGTCCCAAGATCTGCAGTTCAGACTACTTTAATGTGAGCTCAGATCTAGAATATTACCTATAATTACATGACTGATGAATAATAACGAGTCTTATGAGGTTTTATTCCTATTCCTTCCTTTTGCCCATTATGACTCCACCACTTGCATATTCGCACATACCTGATTTGGTGAATACACCAAAATGAAAGCTGTTAGAGCCTGCACAGTCATTTTCCTACTTCAGCTGTCAGAGTGTGTTTGTGTATGCAACCCCCCCCCCCTTGGATTTGGACCGTTGATGATGATTTGATGTGCCAGGTTTCATTTACACCTGTCCTTAACCAGAGACAGTGTGAAATGAATTGAGCCAAAAACATTAATTTGCTTAAGGTTTCTCAAAATGTCCAACCAGTCATTAACATGCTTCACATCAAAAGCTTGTGGATTTTTTCCTTCCTCCTAAATCTGTGTGCAATAGAGAGGAAATCCCAGAAAAAGTGTGTGTGTGTGTGTGTGTGTTTGTGATTGAAGGAGAGAAAGACAAAGACAGAGGGAGGACAAAGAGATCATGGGAAAGTGCTGCAGTGGAAGTTGATTATGAGGTTGTGAAAACGCTCCGTCTGCTGCTTTTTGAGAGAGAGAGACTCTGAATTCATTTGTTCTATACCAAGAATTATTAAACAGATCATCTGACAGTACAATAATAATGCAAATAATTATTTGCCGCTGAACTCCTTGTACAGTTTTAATTAGCTCTTTGCACAGTGTCTGCCCATCAGAATTACACCACCAAAAAAAAAAAAATCTGACATTTCATTTTCCATGTGTCAGACCTGCTGGGGAACTGATCGGAGCGATAATGGTGGAGAGCGTGTGATCTGTAAATAAAGCTGTTGCGATGAAGTTTCTGAGTTTTCAAACATTTTGGGGGGATTTACAAGAAAACTGCAGTGACTTTGAGAATTTGTGTTTTTTAAAGTGTCTCTATAAATCATTGTTTGTAAAGTGAAATTTTACTTTAAAAAAATGCCCCAAAGAGATGCGTCTACTAAGTCAGTTGTAGTTGATTTTCACAGACTTTTTGGAGACATTTGAAGGCTGGAGTGTCTTGCCACCCATGTGGATGTTAGATGTTGTCGACAAAGGCTGTACAAGCCTTTAGACAACATTCTTTTAATCTAGACACTGGTGGTGGCGATGAAAGAGTGAACAACAAGCCCAGCTGAAAATCTGAGTACCGCAGATACTGATGAAATCTGGAGGTGGATGTAGGTCGCATCAGTTGGCTGCATGTGGCTCGCGGAGGGGTGAAAGTAAGCCGGTACGGTCCGGTACTGCGTACCACTAAAACAGGGGTGCCCAATACGTCGATCGCGAGTTACCGGTCGATCGGCAGACGTGATCAAGTCGATCGCAGAGGCGCCCACCGCCGCAGCTGGCAGTATGGTGGGCCATCCACCCCGCTCCCGTGCGCCAGTATGTTGGGCTGTCCGTAAATGCCCCCCCCCCGGTATACTCCCAGTATAAAAAAATATTATATGGCTCTCATGGAAATACATTTTAAAATATGTGGCTTTCGCGGCTCTCTCAGCCAAAAAGGTTGCCGACCCCTGGTTTAGGTGAAAGGTGTAAACACAATCAGTTGACTGAGTTGGTTACCGCTCTTTACATATCTGCAGCTATGCGCTTGGTAAAATCAAAAATTCCTGATGTTTTAAAAATTTCTTATTGCAACAGATTTCTGAAGTTTTAATCTCTGTATTTTTGGTTTGACATACATATGTGACTGTGTCTGTGGGCCTGTAGTGAGAGAGCCGGGTGTATCGAGAACTGTTAATGAGGTAATGCCCTGCTGGAAACTGTGACCTAGATTTATGGTGGAGTCCAGCACTGACCAGTCACACCAATGCTGCCCAACAGTGGCGTCGCTCTGCTTTCATCCGAAACACACTCGGCTCCAGCCGTGCGGAGAGAAAGAACCAAAAGCACAACCCCTCTCTCTGCACATATTTTTCATCCAAGTATATTTTAATAAGAAGAAATCAGGGGAAGTGTTTAATCTGAGGACAGCAAGAGAGGAAGGCTTTGCCGATTGGACTGAACTGTTCTTTAAAAGTAGCCCATCAGAGGGCAGGATCACATGAAATCTAGAGGCTGCTGGTGGTGGTTGTGGTGGAGAAGAAATACAGCCGAATCCCTTTGACACCCTAGAGGTAACGGTGGAAGATGCGGTGGCGGTGGATCGCTCAATAGTGTCATTCTGTCCGAAAGAAAAGAAAAATTTAATTAGGCAGAAAAATTGTTCCATTGTTACCAAAATCTGCGAATGAAAGGGGCTTTGACAGCGTGGGAAAGTGAAAACGATGGAGAAGAGTGTCCAGTCTATAGAACAAATTTCAGATATACCTGTAGATTGTATATTTTAGCAATGAAAACAGCACTATCTGCATGGCTAAATAAAATATTGTAAGAAATCTTTTGGATTTTGGGGGGTGAACAGAAGCTCTAAAAACACCAGACACCTTCAACTTTATCAACTGAGATTCAAAAAGGAAGATATCCTGACAGTATCAAATGATCAATGAACATCAGTGAATATGTTTAGTTTTCTTTTTTCACCATGTGGCACAGGCACCCATGTGCTTCCTCTTGTGTCTAGTGAGGTAGAAAACATCGCCTGCTCACGGACATCCACCTGTCTGACCCGCTGACCATGATGCTACAGTGTACAGCCTTGTCACAGGACGACCTCCGTGACTCACGACAGTCTGAGCAGTCTGCCTCTGCAACCTACTCTGCCCTCGCTCACCCGCTGACAACTTTTGTCCCACTGTGTTGTTCATCTGGCATCCTTCTGTTTGCTCTCAGTCTTGTGCTTCATATTTTACTGCTTTCCCTCCTCCAGGGCCTCTATTTTTATTTGTTTTTCTACTTTTCTGCCATCTTCTCGCACATATCTGCTCATACAGTCATCTCTCTCTCTCTCTCTCCCTCCCCCTCTCTCTCTCTCTCTCTCTGCTCTCTAGCTGTCTCTCATTCCTCTGCGTCTTTTCCCAGACCTACCCTGGTGGGCCTTGGCGAGCAGCAAGCGATGACAGTTGTATTAGCAGTCGATTGCGAGGTCACTTTCGCACAGCACCACTGAGACTCAGCAGCACTGTCTGAGCCATTGAAACAAAGAGAGAGGGAGATGGGGGGTAGTGAATGGAAAATATTGAAAAACAGGAGAAAAAAAAAGGAGGCAGGAATATATATATATATATATACATATACACAGCATATATGTGAAGAGAGAAGGATAAAGAAGGGTAATAAGAGATATGTGTAAAATAAAATCTAAGGAAAGTATCTGAGGGGAAAACATAATTTTCATGTTCTAAATGTTTTATTTCCTGCTGTGTAAAATAAAAAAATAAAAAAATCCAAATCCTCTCGGCTTGGATGATTTTCGTCGTGACACGATCAGCGAACTCCACCTACGTGTGTTTATGTTTATTTGCTCTAGTCCTTTCGGCTTGAATAAGGGAAGTGCGAGACTGCGAGCGTGGGTGTAAAATCTAATGTAGAGAACCCCGCCATCCCTTGATTGACATTTAATCGCCATGGCAACGAGTGGGCTGAAAGTGACTGCTCCCCTGAGAGCTTTTAGTCGCCAGGTTGCAAGAAAGAAGGAGACTGAGGACTTTCTAACTGAGCCTCGCCACTGTCGTTTCCCACAGCCGGGGAGTCTGCATCAGAAAAAAAAAAAAATAAAAAAAAAGCGAACCCCCGTACATGCTCTGAACCCACCCCTATGCAGATGTTCAAACCCCCTTCATCATCCCAGCCAGCTGTTGACCCACTATTCAAATGTAACAGCTAGTCATGATTAAATATTGGATTCCGCCGGCCCTGGCTGTCACAACATTTTGGGCGCTAACCGCCACCGTTTCCTCTCTCAGCTGGACATCGGCTTCCAGCATCATTGTGTTGATTACAGTGACCTGCGGTAGATCTCAGGTTCAGGAGGAACAACACGACGAGGGTGACACTATATGGCTTCCAGATGGTGTTTGTCTCCGTGTTGTGATCTGGCTGTGTACGGTGTTGACTCATCCCACTGTCTCCCATTGCCTGAACCTCTGCCTCCCCTGCCTTGTCACCGTCTTTCTGTGTTTCTCTCTCTCTCTCTCTCTCCGCGCTCTCAGGCGCCTGTCTCCTTGCAAGCTTTGCATAAAGTGTGCAATCGGCGTGAACTGTTGAGCAAACAGCGATATGAGCAGCCGCTCGAACGTTTGAACGTGGAATCCTGAATTAGTGGCAGGTGGGTGGTGGGAGGATGGGGAATCCCTAATAATCTGAACTACAATGCCGCGTACGCCCTTCATATCTGGTGTGTGCAAACCAGCCTGTCTCTCACACGCACGCTATCCCACACTGGTCCCGATATATCTGCAGGGTATCGTTGGGTGTTCAAAAGCTCGCAGAAGAGTTACATCTAGTTACCATAGCATCCATTTGTAAGCACAAATCCCCCTGCTGAGGTCCAGCGCGGGGGCGTTTAGAGTCCTCTGCAGATGGTGTCATTCCAACACACCACCCAGCAGGGGTCCACTCAACTTATTGGAGAGTCAGGGCGGGCGGATTCTTGAAGCTGGCGTTTTGCACAAGATGTTTTTTCTCAGTCTGCTTATTCTACAGGGTGATGACAGGAGCCTCCCACAGAGCTGCTCTGGCTTCTGCTCTGGCTAATAATGTCATGTAACTTTTAAGGACTCTACCTCATTTATTACACTCCCTGCCACTTCCAGATACACTGCATAATATGAAGCTGCAGCGGATTGCCTTGTGTGTTTTTTAAGGCGCCAGCCGGCAGGGTTGTCCGACAGTGAAAAATGTCTGTGTCCCACTTCTCTTAAATCTGAATCAATGAACAGGTTGCACAGAAATAATCCCAGCAATAATCAGAGCAACACACACACAGAAGAAGAAGAAGAAAAAGAAAAAGACTTCCACGGGCGACAACAATGAAGCTGAACATCTTGGTGGACGAAAGATGCCTGGGCGAAGATTTCTCTTCTCCTCGACACCGGGGTAGTTTGGAGGAGTTGGGTACTTTCTCTTAATGATCGTGGACTGTACATGAGGCCAGGGGATAGTCAGATAGATACTCTGCCTCTTCTGTAGTGGTACGGTGCCCCATGTTGTTTTTTCCATCACCATATTTAAATGAGAAAAGAGATTACAGTGTCTAGGTCTGAGAATAATCTGGTGAATCCCACTGGAAGAACAAGGCGGGGTGATTTTTCAGTTCTCCTCTTTTAATCACACAGAGATACTCCTTTGTATTAAATATATGAATTCAAATAAAAGACACATCGAGTCGATTAACAAGATAGAAAAGAGAAAAAAACACATTTGGACACAATTTTGTCCTCTCCTTCGTGAGGACATTTTTTCCTTTTTTCCTGTTTTCATACTACCAAGTTTTCAACTCTAGAATTGTTCAATCGAAACAGCCTTAGCAGGAAAATGCAGTCATGTTGAGTTTCTCACTGATCGAGAACATGAACAACCTGTGCTAAAGTGTCACACATCAGCAAAGCTGTCCTCCTAAAGGGAAACCAAGAAGATTCGAAATCACTGGTTTAAGGGAGGACTGAGAATGCAGCGGCAACGGGAACCAGGAAGAAATTCAAGGGATCCGTGTGCATTAAGTGAAACTGGTAGTAACCCTGAAGCTAAAACTGTGTTTTGGTGTTACAGTTCAGAGGAAAAAATCCAGTAATTATCATTAATATCAAAACAATATTTGAATCCGGCTTTCAAGATAGCTGATTTGATTTCTGGCCTCTGTAGCTGTAGGAAACACATAATTCAAGTTACCACATCTCTAAAGTCTATGTGTAAATTCTTAAAACTTTTATTATTTAAGTTATTCCCCCCTTCGGCTCCACTGAATTGTAAAGGCGTGAGAAGGATGTGAGGGAGAGTCATAATGCAAGCTGGGTTTTGTGTAATTTTTGACATTTTAAGTGGAGACGATGGCCTCTTAATGATGTGCCTCCTCTGGATCAATGCACAGAGGATGACGGGCTGTATTAATGACCTATATAACACATCACAGCAGTTCTGTCTTATTTTAGTTTTATTTCCTAGAGTACACTGCAACAAGAGCTCAAGGATGGAGGAACATGTGAATATCCTGTGAGTGTGTACTGGGCTCCACCCCCCATTACACAGCCTCTCTTTTTCTTTTTCGGCTGTCAGGTATCGTTCTGGTTACAGGCAGCTCCTCTGGGGATTGGCTAAAGGAGCTGTGTGTAAGGCCCGAGGCTGTGCCGTTACTGAGCCAGTTCTTCGTTTCTCCCTGGAAATTACAGTTTCTCTCACAGTCACTCACTCACACAAGCTGGTGGAGTCAGAGGAAATTGACAAGGGACAGAGGGATCTTGAGTTAGAGGGATGACGGTGGACTTAAGATAGAAGCTCTGGTACTAGTACATGCAGCATTTGAGAGTAAAGCCAGCTGACAGCGGTTTGGCCAAATTATTTTGAAATCGCTGACACTAGGAATAATACTTGAGCTAAAAATTCACTTGCAGTTCTGATATGCATTTTTACGGCTCTATGCATGGTAATGTTAGTCCATCGTTGAGCCCACCACTTTGGTCCAAGATCTCGCCAACAGCTGATGCATCTGCATGACATTTGGCACCTCACATTCATGGTACCCAGAGGATGCGTCCTTATAACAATGGTGATCCCCTGACTTTCTTTAACATCACCACGAGGTAGATTTTTGACCCAATATCAACTTTTGGGTGGATTGCCATGAAATCTAATACATTCATTTACAATCAGGATAAGCTGTAATAACTCACATAATAAGGCCAATGTTGCTAATTGCATGCTAACATGCTAAAGCAAATGGGCGAGTGCAGTAAAAGTTATACCTGTTAGATCTTTAGCTTGTTAGGTCTGTCATTGTGAGAACATTAGCATGGTGACATTAGCATATAGCTCAGGGACCACTGTGACTCACAGAGCTGCTAATCCTGCTGACCACTTAAGTTTATTAACCATAAACTCTCCCTTTTATTAGAACCTCGGTAAAGCGGTTTAACCCTATTTGAACTAGTTGAATGGTGTATGTTGGCAAACATTCAACACTAAGTACCTAGATATAAGCACATAGTTAGTTAGTTAGTTACATCACTGGTGTCTCTTGACAGATGGAAATTACACTAAAGTTCAGAAATATCTTGTAAAATGCACATCTATAAAGTCAACATGTATGAAGAAATGTAGCTGCAACAATCAACATGCGCAACATCACATATGAACGAATAAAACAGGCAAAAAGAAGTATTTATATATGTATATAAGTGCAAAACTAGTGAAGCAGAGCGACACATCAGGGGCAAGAGGCTCTGCTATGCTGCTGGCCTGCAGATCTCCATTACGGTCATTTGTTATGCGCTCCACTCCTGCAGCATTAAACATCTTTTTGATGAATTTGTTAATTTGAAATACAAGAGAGTGCTTAATTCCTAATAAACACAAATCAACCATCCGCTCCTTGGCTTAAACTACACTAGGGTTGAGCAGCCTACAAACACGTTGGCTGTCAGCGCAGAAATATCTTATCTGACTGCCAAAAGTAAGGAGGGATACAAGCCAATGCATCCCATTAAAGTAAGAAGAAAAGATGTGTGCCATTGTTGTTCCAGGCAGGGTCTGCCTTTACCAGATCCTCTTATGTTTGAAGAGCTAATTAACAGTGACTCGACTGTGGGTCCCATTGTCCGTATAAAATGGAAAGTGTAATAAAAAATTTGCATTCTTCTCCATTTTGCACAATGACTGTATGATTTAAGACAAGACCCAACTGCACAAATCTGTCTTTACACGAGATTAAAAAGACGCACACTGCATGAGAAAAGGTGGAGTTTATACACATATTCATGATTTGTTCTTTCCATAAAACATTTGAGGAAAGGGTGAAAGACATTTTGCTCTTTCGAATTAACATTACTACTTGTTAATACATAACTCAGTGTGCTGTTTATGTTTATTTCTTCATGCAGAGAAAGACATTTGCATTCCGTTACATCCCTTTTCCCACATTAAGAAAACATAAAGGAAAAGGAGAGCGACAAAGTGGTTTGTCATCTCACTGGCAGAGTTTTTTTCTTCTTTTTTTTTCTGTCTAACAAAAACAGCCTCTGCAAAATTGGGTAAGAAGACTGAGAGAAGAAAGATGAGAAATGAGGCAAAAAAAAAAAAAAAAAAACAGAAGGTGAAAAACAAAGAAAATTGAGTAAAAGGACCGAGAGTGGAAAGCAGAGAAATGAGGAATTGAAGGTAAAAACACAGACGGATTGAGAGTGGGTCACACAGAGGAGCCATGAAACAGACTTTCTAAAGCATCTCAGCCCATGCACTATCCAAAGAGAGTTTGATCTCCCTCTCTCAGTCTCCAGGCCTTATGAATGCCTACTGATCTTGCTGTGAGTTTTTACTTTAAAATCTTAATGTCACATCTTTTTTTTTTTTTACAATGTCTACACAGCGTGACTTGACCCGGTTAAAGCTATTCCTCTCTTAGTTCTAGTATTAGGTATTTATTTATTTATCTGTTCCATTTTTGGCCTTGAATCGTACTTCACGGCGAGGACTTCGCGGGGGCAAATCTAGTATTGCAAGGTTAGATGACATAACCGCTCTATTTAAGGATTTGTCGATGATTTTCACATGACTGCTTCTGTAAGTACGGTGTTCATCTTTCAGAAGATTTGAACAGCTTGATCTACCTGGGAGGAAAATGTGAGACCTTCCAGACTCGAATTTTGATGCCAATTTAATGTCAGTATGGTAAATAGAGCTACAGCAGACGGTTAGCTTGGCGTTGCATGATGAGAACAGGAGGAAAGTAGTCTATCTCTGTCCAAAGCTTATACCACATGCCTCACAGCACCTCTTAAGCTCCCAAACATATTATATTTAGTTTAATCTGTACAAACACGGGTGTAAAAACGATGGTTTTACAGGGGGTTATGTGCCTGAATTTCAGTATGCATAGTGTTTACCCTAAGCCTAAGACATCTACTCTCAGCCATGAGATCTTCTCCCCTAATGCTCTCCCGTTCGCCCTTTGGATCTGTAAATTGAAGCTGTGTGCAGGGTAGTGTGCCGGTGGTCCCTGGTCTGAGTCTGGGTCAGTGCACAGCCTCACAAGGTGAGCAACTGCCATTAAAGCCTCCACTAACGACTTATTGACTGGGCGCCACTGAGCATGCTCCATCCGGGGCGCTTCAAAGGTAGCGCTGGCAGGTTTGTGATGTGTTGTTCGATGGGACAAGACTGTTTGAAGTCAATTCCGCCTTGTCTCGCACTCTGACACAGACAGACACAGTGCAGAATACAGTAAAAAAAAAAAAAATCTAAAATAAATAGGAAAAGCCAAGAAAATACAAGGCTCTGAAGCTGTACAGACATCTTTGAGCTGAATGTTCTGTCATATAGCTGATGTATAGGGAGAATTCTCCTTTGAAAAAGCTCTTGTGTACTTCTTTTCTTTTAAACCTGGCTCTGTTTACAGCTGTACGCTTGCCGGTGTGTGCTTCATAGTGCTGCTTATATCCTGCCCTGCTTCAGGAACGCAACCCGACCGCAACACTATTTCTGAGGACATTTCTCTCTCCTGTGTGCTGCCTTTGACGGAAGTGTGTCACCCAGACTTGAGATGCAGCTGTTTGATGTGGTCTAATGTGAATTGAGGAGGTGACCTGGGTGCAAACACAGACACGGATGCACACACACACTAGCTAATTATCCATTCCCAGATGTTTCATTTTGGATTGCATAGCAACGCCGGCGCAGAGGGAATCCATACGACGAGGCACCAACAACCAAAAAAAAGGTTACAAGAATTAACTTGTTTATTAACTGGGCCCCTCTCAGCTCCCTGTTCTCCTCTCTGCTCATGTTTGCTGTGTCATCATCTGATTGAACACAATGTGGGAACATGCTAACACAGAACAACCATGTGCTAAAGCTACAATAACGAATCGTACGAACAGTAGGAATGTGTATGGTTTAATATACACACATGTTTTTACCTCTTCTCATGAAATGATTGTGACAGGGTGGTTTATTCTTGATAGATGAAGTGTGTCTTCTCAAAACTTTATCGATCATTCTCTTCCAAACATATCACAGTGGAAATTGAACCACAATTAATCGGATGTTCATAATAAATAGGAATAAAAAGAGGCAATGTGTCTGAAAACAAACAAATAACAAATTATTCTAACTTTATGGGAAACAGCGCAATTGGTTATATACAGTAATATATGAATTCTGTTCTGTTCTGCCGCACATTGTAGCTCAGTTTGGATAACAAAGTTACCCAGAGTTGGACCATTTAAATGGGTTTATTGATTTATTGAAAAGGACACTGCTCTGCTCTTTGACCCCTAAACCTGTCCGCCACCCCCGCCCTCTCCTATCAGCACAACACAGAGGGAAAAAAATCTTCCGACTTGACTCTGCTGGTGCACTCACGCCAACACCTCCTGCGTCATCCATGTGCTAAGCGTGGCCACCGGCTGCAATCATACGTGAATGATACTAGAACACTAGTCACTCTCTAGTAAGTGACTGATAAATGAGCCATTTGTTGTGAGGCATGAATGACACAGCTCGATGACTAAACCAATGCAACGGCCCATGTGTGACCAAGCCTTTATTCTCCTCCGGCGTTGGTTGTTGGGGCCTCATCAAAGTTTGAAATGTTGTTTCATCTGTCCCCGTCGCCCACCACAAAGCAAGGCAAGTGTAGGAGTCTTGTGTAATATCAGCCATATTGACTCTTGACTTCAGAAACCGTCTTTTTCGTGTGCCGAATCCAGAGTATGTGTTCTACTTTGTTAATCGCTGAATTGTCTTTTGATCATTTTTTGCTAAACAAAAACCTTGTGAATAAATTAGAGCATAACTCCTTCAGAACGTCTCACATACAAACAGTTGTCTGGTACGTAACAGATGGCTGTGTTGCTGATCGTGAATGGTGACACACAACTGAGTGTAGATCACACTCGTATATATTATGTATATATATATATGTATATGTGTGTGTATGTTGATTTACTCTGTGTGTCCTGTGGTCGTACAGTGTACTTTCCTCTTGGTGGGAAGAAAATCTTGTGACACGGCCACGTTGAAAACTTGGCAAAGTGGAGTCCGGGAGCAAAGCGACCCTCCTTGGCAAACACGGGCACCCACACACTGTAGCTCTTTTGGTTCAGCTGTCCACTTTAGATATAGATCGACATTGCGTTGTCAGAGACAAGCACCTTAGCCCACAGCGAGGGAGACAAAGACGTCAACGTGTCCTCTCTATCTCTCTCTGTTTCTGTTTTCTCCATCCCTGTCACTGTGTGTCTGTCTCTTTCAAGTTGCATGTGCTTCCAGGGTGCTGATATTGACAGCTTGTTTTTTCCCCGCAAAGTGCTGAGTTTTCACGAGACTGTCGCTTCCCATTTGCTATTTAATATTTCAGCGTGAGGTGTTTCTGGGTGGTGTTGCTACAAGGTCTGCTACAGGGATTGGGGCTTTGGTGACTTGCATGAAAAACAATTTGTGTGCCGTGTAGGGGCTGATGTGTAAAAAATGAGTTTTTGATTCCAACTGGAACACAAATTTTAATTTTATTAAGAAATGATGACTATTCAAACGACCTGTGGGAAATGTAATGGTTGGTTTGGAAACATTGAAGACAATTGAAGACAAGTGCTGGATCTGATGAACCCTAACCCATAACCCATACCCATAACTCTTACAATACAAGATGAGGCCAAAGTTCAATGTGTCAAAAAGTTAGCATCCTCCTCAGATGATGATCCTTGCATTCACACAAGTTATTGGCACTTGTAGGACTAACTGGTGCGTTTGCAGACATAATGCTATCTCACCATATTCCACCATATTTAGGAATAGCAGAACGCAACCAATAAAATGATCCAGGTTGAGAGAAATAAAGGTCAGAATGACATAATATAGTGATGTAAATCATATTCAGTCAGTTTAGTTTCACTCCATATTTTTCCTCTGATCATCTACAGATGAGAACCACTAGCTAAAACTCAGAGAGCATCCAGAACCAGCTTCCACACAGTGAATCCTTGATTTTAATTAACCATAAACCTACAAATTGATGCAGATAGTTAACGGTGTGTTTCCAGGCCTTGGAAGTAATGCTCGATTGCCACTGGATGGTAAGCTATTTATCCAAACATGCTACAAGAGTTTCAGCTTGGAGCAGACACACTGTGTAATCCGTTCCTTTCCTTTTTTTTTTTGGTTTTGGTTTCAGAAAAAATAAAAGAAAACACACTTCAAGCTCTTTAAATGCTAAGTGTTGCTCTTTGGCTCTTTGGCACTTCCTGCCATGAAGGGTTTAGCTCGATCAAGTCACCGCTTTTCGGGTGAAAAGGTGTCATGAAAGATTTCTCTTCAGATCCACCTTGATCATTTTCATCTGTAGATCAAATCCACCAAATAATTTACAGCTCTCGCAAAGTCTTTGTACAGCGAGACAAGAGAGAGACGCTCTTGTTTCGCTGTTTCCAACCGCTGCCTGTGTGATTTAGATTTCCCTCCTTGATGTTAAAGCATGAGTAGGGTTTTGCCTGCCCTCCCTGAGAGGGAGCGCCGGAGTAATAGCAGCTGCTCAGTCCTGATTAGAGCCACCGTCCTTACAGAGCTAGGCCCACACATCTCTGTCCTACTTTCCCTTACTCTCCTCCTCCTCCTCCTCCTCTTCTTCCTCCTCCTCCTGATCTTCCACTCTCCCTAGCTCCCCACCCGCTCCTAAAGTCATGCTCCAAGCTGCTGCTTGAGAGTCACAAAATCACGCTGCGTGAGACTTTCTTGTTGATCCTTGTTCGTCGTCCACCCACCCGTAACTTCTTATCCTATGAGAAAATATAAAGCAATTTTGAGCTGTCTGGTGTATCCACATATTCATATATTATACATCTGCATATGCATATACACAGGCCCACGTAACGTTATTTATCTTAAGAGATTTGTTTTCTGAAATCATACACCTACACACACACCCACGGACATGTACATAAACACATAACAGTTATGAGTCACAGAAATCGGCAGAACTCTGGCATGGTATCTCTGAAGGATCCCTATTCTGCAATAACCAATCTATATTAAAGCTTCCCCTGTGTTAAAGAGTTTACTATAATGTGATGTGACTGTGTGACCTTCAACATGTCACCGGGGCAGTTGCAAGCTGTATTTTTACTGTGTGGTGTTATGTTGGATGTATTTGTATTTGTATTCGTATTTGTGTTCTTCTTGAAACTACAAGCAAGAAAATACAAAAAAAAAAGCAAACACATTTGAGCCTCTCCCGCTTCATCTCATCATATGGATTCAGGATTTCCACGCCCTCCATTGTTCGGGTATGTCTCAGACTTTGTGTGTGCTTTGTAAGGTCGAGAGAGGGCTGCACTGAGTTTGGGGAGGAGAAGAAACGTCTTCAGTACCTCAACCGAGGTGATGTGAGTTAAAGTTTCAGCTCATCCTTCACAGGCACATATTTCTGCGTGTGCTGTTTTTCTTGTCAAAATGATGACCAGACAGGCTGAAGCAGCTCTTCTGACTCAAATTACCCCAGGGTCAGGGCGAGTTGAGCTACGTGTGGGATGGGATGCTTTTTATGAAAAATTTAAAACCATATATCTTCCATTTCGGAAAGTCTACTGTAACTGTAGTAGGGTGCGATATTGGCACACAAGCCTCAGTAATTTGGTTCAGTTAATTACAGCTGTTACCCTGACAGCACAAGAAAGTGTTTAGCTGATGGCTGGTCTTTAGGTGTAATTAACGCTTTATTACATTGGATTTGAAAATGAAAGGGGAAAAAAAGTGCAATATGCTCCATGCCAAATGACTCATTTCACACTTGGAAAACATTTTAATAAACTCAGTCAGGGAGTTCCAAAACAACATTTGTTTGGCTGGTTGGTCTTGTCGACACATCCAAAGCGTTGTTGCATAACAAGGTAATATTTTAGGACTTTGCAGAAAATGAAGGGCAGAGGAAAGCCTGATGAAGGGAAAAAAAAAAACAAAGGAGGATGAGAAGACGATAAAAGCGAGCAAGCAGAAGGAGGAGTGAGAGTAGCTTCCTGTCCTTTTCCCCCTGGGCTGAGTAGGAGATTGTTCAGCCTAAGGTTGGACATGCTCAGGGGTTTTGTGAATGAAATGGACGCCTTGGCACCGTGCCCGTACATTACGCAGCTAGGTTTTCTCCTGTCTTCCTTCCCATCCCTCCTCCGCTGCCCTCTCTCCCTCCTATTCATCAGGAGACTTCCCAGACTGCAACATGTTGGAGTCCAGTTACCATCACTTAGCAACTCCCAGGAGTCATCAGCTCTCTCTGATGCTCGCTCTCCGTCTCTCTCTCGCTGTGTCTCTGTCTCAATTCAGTTCAAATGAGCTTTAAATTATTGTTAGCATGCAGCGCTGTTGAAACAATATACTGTGTGTTCTGTTTAGTAATATGTATTTATGTATTGCAGCTAAAAGATTACTGACAAATCTGAAAAGGCATAGAAAAGGCTAAGCAAAGGTAGTTAAGATAAAGGTTGTAAATAAATGATACTGTACATCTATTATTTATAATTTCGGATGTCACACATTAGTTACCTCGTAATGCATCATGTGAGGTCATACTGATATTTTGAATATTTACTAACTATAGAAAAATCAGTTTTATTTTCTGCATCGGAAAACAAAGAAATACACAGTATTAATATTTGAAATAATGCTTTGATGATATGTGTGTATTTGGGGCTATAAAAATAAAAAAAAATCAATTCCATCTTAGATGTATCTTTTCCACTCTAACCATTACTTACTGCTTCTCCTCATTCACTTACTCAGCCCACATTTACAGGCAAACACACTCGCACACAACCTCATTTAAACTCTCCTCCAAACAACCACAGACCCTCTCTTCTTTCCTCCCGTAACCTCCCTCTCCGTCCATCCGCTGAACTTAAAGTGCACTGTAGCGGTAATGGCCAACCTGTGTTTCACCGTGTCACATGACATGTGGAACAAGCCTTAATGGAGAGAAAACATGGCTCCATTCAAGTTCACCAGTGTACCCGTTCTTCCAGGTGGAAGGTGTGCATGATCGTAGTGAGTGAAGCCATGTCGACTGCTTTTCTGCTTAAAGCCTTTCACTTCACCCGACTGCAGTTCAAATACAAAGTGAACCATGCGGAGGATGGTGGTGGGGGGTCTTTGTTAGCCCTTAAAACTGATCAACCAAGCTAATAGACATTTTAATGGACAACCATCAGTTTGACACAATAGAAATAACTGTAAAAGATAATCACAGCCCCAACCTTAGAACTTAACGTGCTTAAATATGACTTATGAAGCTATAGGTAGGAAACAGTTTGCTTAGTTTAGCATAACAGCTGGAAGCCGCTAGCATGGCTGAGTCTGAAGGTGAAATTTCAACCTGTTAGCGCCTTTAAAACGCACTCATTTCAGCATAAAAGCCAAACTGTAAAAACATAAGTTGGTGTTATTACATGGAGTATTGAGCTGGACTGTTTGTTGTTGGCTGGGAGCAGTGACTCTTTATGCTAAGCTAAGCTAACTGCCTGTTGGCCGTAGCTTCTTCACAGACAGATATGAGAGTGCTACCAATCATACTACTTTAGCAATATAGACAAAAACAAACAAACCCTGCTGTTGGATCGTGTCATTAATATAAAGTGGCACAAGTCAGATCTACTTCATAAATGTCTTAGGGTGCTTTCACACCAAGATAGTGAAGGGGACTCGGTTTGACTGGGTGGGGAATGCCGAAAATTTTTTTGGTTTTTGGTTTGGTTCACTTCACTTTCACACATTTCACGGGTTCACTGGATGGTCCATTTGAATTTCCCACTGTAAGCGAAAAGCACCAGGGTTCACCTACAAGCGTACCGAAACGCACGTTTTCAGGCGGACCAGAGTTTGCTTGCTCGCCCGTTGAGCTTTCACACCTGCCCGAACGAAGCGCGCAATCTGAGGAAATAAACTCTGGTCTGTCACACAACACTGGCGTGAAAGCACCCTTAGATTCAGTGTCCAGGATAAGGTGGCTATAGGTTTCACTCTCTGTTTGAAAAAGACGGGCAGACCTGCGTTGTGTTTTTCCTTGATAATTTAAATCTGGCTGGTGAAGGAAGTCAGTCAGTCAGCTAACTGTCAGCTTGCAGAACTTTACCTACTCAAATGCTTCAAATTCAGCCACAGCTCTCACTCCAGCATGTTTTATACTATAAATGTACAAGATTTGTACCTGTCAGGCAGTGCATTTTTGACATCACACCACTACCTGTCATGGTGTCAGCACACTACACTTTTTTCACTGTGTTTTTCTCCTTCAAAACAAAGTATGTATTTTATCACGCAGCCGTTTCCTCTTTCCTTTTCACCCTTAGACACAGGCAAGGGGATTCAGCTCCTATCATACGCACACTTCTTTTGTTGGTACGAGTATTAGTGCACGAGGGGTGTTTGCCTCTGTTCAAGGAGCCAATCATTTACTCCTTGCACTGAAGTCCCCACAGAGGGGGGGGGCCAGAAGCCTAGATCCGGTGTCCAGAGGGAGACTTTGCCCTGTCAGCATCTGATCTTCCCCGCATAGATTCATGGAAGAAAGGGAAGGGTTCCCAGGATACCTCCATCGATCTGGCCCCATCCCCCACATCTCTCTCTCTCTCTCTTTTTTTTTTCTCCTCCTCCATCTTCCATCTAACCCTCCCCCAGCCCAGAAAGGTAGAGCAGGAGTTCTCCACCTAGCTAGAGTCTATACAGTACGTGTGTTGTGTCTGCTACCCCTGTGGGTGTGCGCTTGCATGTTTGTGTGTGCGTGCTTTTAAGAGCTGGAAAAGCTGACACCATGAATCCAGGCAGCTGTCTCAAAGGATTTATATCACATTGTGTTAGCCAGTGTTTGGGTGATGGGAGGAAGCTGTTTATGGGGCTGAAAATGCTGGAGAGATATATATTTTTTCCGATACAGCTTTGTGTGTGTTCTTCAAGGAAACTATGATGACTCTTAATTTTTTCCCCCTCATTGTCAGTAACTATATCTCTCTCGGTCTGCTGTGCAGCCTTACTGCACTCGTTGCTGTCTGTGACCTTAAAGTACCCCGCGTGGCTAAAGTATCTCTGGATTAGTTGTTATGGTGGCCACTTAATGTGCTCTCTCTCTCTCTCTCTCCTCTTCTCTGCGCCTGCCAGGCTGATATTTTGATCTGTCACAACAGGTTTTGCTCAGCGGGCCTGTCAGTGACTAGCAGTTGGGGGGGGGGGGGGGTTCACACATATGCTTTGTGTCATTGGATCCCCTCAGGTTAGCATGGGGCTCGGGGCTTTCCCATAGTGATGCCGTTTGATGGTGTGAAGCCTGTGTAAAAATGTGTTTGCGTGTGTGTGTGTGTGTCAGGTGTGTTTACTTCAACAGACGGGATGTACTGTACGTGTTCGAGTGTTTTCAGCGTAGGTGTTTTATGTGTAATGCATCAGTGATGTGTTGGTCACGGCTGAAGCCTAATTTGGTTGCATCTGTGCACACGTTTTATGTCTGTGTGTGTGTGTGTGTGTGTGTGGAAGCTTGATTAAACTGTTCCTGTAGTCTGTGCATTTTTTTCTAAATGCGCGCTGTGTGCGTGTCTCTCTGTAAGCTTCAGTAGCAGCAGCAGTGTCACTTATGATGGATGAGGTGACATATACCGCGTGTCAATAATGAGCTAGCTCGCTTTCTTCTCACACATCCACGGCTTCCTCTCAGAAAAAGGCTTCTATCTTTCAAATTAGCATGTTATGTGACTAATCTTCCTCTCCAGTCGGCACGCCTGCGAAAATAGGGCAGTTTGGAGACTGCTGTGTGT
The DNA here is from genome assembly GCA_014281875.1 of Nibea albiflora. NCBI lineage: Eukaryota > Metazoa > Chordata > Actinopteri > Sciaenidae > Nibea > Nibea albiflora. The sequence continues at coordinate 10,068,557 of CM024802.1, read as the reverse complement.
GGGAGCTTTCGGCATTTTCCCGGGGGTATCTTCCCTAAAGAGGAAGATTAATATATCAATGGATGACTTGATCATAGTCAAACATATGCATGTGATAGAGCGCGTGTGTGTGTGTGTGCGCGCGCTTGTGAGTGAGAGCATGTGCGCAGTTCTACGGAGCCGCCTCCTTTATTTGCATGTCTGGAGTGAACATCTATCATCATCATCAAGGCCCTGCAAAACAGTGAAGCAGGCAGGCGCCGCCGACGCTCTTGGGAGAGAGACTGAGCACACTTTCAAACCTTCACGGCGGCGGTATCAAACGTTTCCTAAATGCCTTCACCTCGGGGCAAAAGCACACTCGTGCACATGCACGGATGCAAAGAGACAGATCCTGTTATATATATATATCGTTTTTCTTTGCTCCTGCTGACTGTAGTTGTATTTTCCCATCATTCACCTTATCACACACAAACCCCATCACAAAGAAGGGAAATGGGAATATGAAACATAAGAACAGCAGAAGACACCATATCCTCCCCATTAAAAAAAAAAAACAACAAAAAAAAGCTCTTTCCCTTCATATACAGCATATTTTTTTGAAAGCTGACAGCCAGAGTGGCTCAATCCATTTTTTGGAGCCAGAGGGGATTCACTGGGCAGTACTAAGGAGAAGAGAGGGGAGAGCCGAAATGGTACAGCCTGATAGATAGAGGAGCAAGAGACAGTGAGTGTGAGCGGAATAGTAAAAAGAGCCCCCGAGACGGGAAAGGGGGAGGCGGGTGGTGGGAGGAAGGGAGCGAGAGTGAAGGAGGGAGGAGTATGGTGGAGTGGAGGCACAGAGCCAGAAAATTGCATTGCGTGCTCAGTGATTAGTTTACCTCCTGGGTCTCATTCTCCCTCACTCCCCTCCTCTCACTCTCCTCTCACTCCCCAGGTTCCTTTATACCTTCAGTAGCTTTTCCTTGTGTCTTTGTCTTGCCACTTTCACTGCCTCTCACCTCCTTCCACTTCCTCTGTCACTACATCACGCTGTCACTTCTCTCTATTCTCTCCTCCTTTCGCCCGCTCTCCTCCACTTTCTTGGCGGTTATCTCCACTGCCTCTCCTCTCTATCTCTGTCTCAACACCTCCCTCCTCCCTTCTCCCTTCCCCCCGCCCCCCTTTTTCTTCCTCCTTGTGTGCTGACTTGGCTCTCGCCTCCCATTCTCGTGTTATCTTCAGGGGCTTGAAAAATGCATCATGCCACCTAACCTGCAAGCAAGCCCATCAAACACTGTAAACAAAAAAACAGAAAGAAAAATGGTGATGATGTATTTTTGGTTACATGATAGTCAAAAAAACAAACAAACTCACAGCCGAAAAGGAGATCTGCACATCGAACTTTCAACCAGGTCGGTAAGTCAGGGAAGCATTTTAACACCATAAGCCAACCCTGCTAATTATAGTCTTAAGAACAATAAACATAAGCTTCAAGTGTTTCGCGCAAGCACAACAGAAGTGCTGACACTGAATGGAAGCCAGCCGCCATACGGCCCTTTTTGGTTTGGTGCTCTTTGAAAAAGCAACTGGGTCACAAGCCTTTTTCTTCTATCTCATCCGTACATCTGACCCTTCCTCTAGTTGAAGAGCAGCCACAAAAAACAGTACAAGAGGGGTGGGGTGGACGCGGGGTGATGGACAGACTGCAGGGAAAGGGGAGAGAAAGAGGATTTCACTTCAGGCTGGTAGGGCATTTCTCACCAAAGAAAGCGTTTTAAGGTTGCAGAAGGGACGGAGAAACAAATCGCTGTTACTGTAATAACCCGCCTGTCCTAATATTTTAAACCCGTTCTGTCAATTTTTTCTCGGTGGCAGAGGAAGTCACATAAATTTCCAGGTGCGTGTGCCTCGGGGTGAAAATTCTACAGAACATTTGATATAAAAAGCTGTGAAAGCAGCTGTAATATGCGTTGTGTGTTTGAGAAGGTAATTCAGAAATATCACTGCCACTGACACTTTAACTATTAAAAAAGCAAACAGCAAATCAAAAAAGCTATTGCCAGCCATGTCCTCAAAAAAAATAGAATGAATATGGAGAGTGGAGCATATTCCAGCATGCAGAGGATGCTGCACAGCTCCAAGTGTTCATTTTATATCAAGTGACATTACCGGTTTGTAAGGTTTGGGCACAGAAATTAGTCAATCAATCTGGAATCAAACTAGTTGTTTAATTATGAAGTCATCTCCATGCAAAAATGCTAAAAGTGACATGATAATAAAGTCACTGTCTGACAAAACAAGACATCGCCCCGGGCTTTAGGTAACTGTGATGAATATTCCTTTGCCACTTTCTGACACTTTATAGACCGAGAGATCAATTAATCAAAAGAATATTCCGCAGATTAATAAGTAATGAAAATAATATTAATCTGCAGTTCAAGGCTAGGGTTTTTATTCTCTCGCTGAAAGTGACTGCGATCGGGAAAAACAAAACCAGGCGAGTAACAGAGGCATCTGGTCAATAAGTGAGAGCATGGTAGTTTCTATTCACTATTACAGGAGGCACAAACAAATACTGCTATTGGATTGAATTATGACCTCATAAAAGGAAGAAAACAACAACAGCAATGCTATAAACATTTTTAAAAAACGTGTAAAAATGCTGTTTTGGGGAAAAAGAATACTTTTGGACAGATTCAGGCTAAGGTGACTGCAGGTTTGGCGTCTACTGTCAGACTGTGTGATCAGTCACTGTGTGATCTACGTTTGATAATGTTGGTCCGAGACGCTTTACATAGTTTTAATTTCAACTGTTGAATCAAATCAGTCATTTAATTAAGCCTGCCCCTTTGATTATACCCATCTGGATATTGGATAGTGCAGCTCCATTGCTTGTTGATAGCTGTTAATGCCCAGCTGAAGTGATCAATAGCATTCTGTATCTAAAAACCAAGGCAACATCCCTTCTCCTTAGCACTGATACCGAATCTGCACCTCCTTATCCGTATCATGCTCAAGTCCATTATTGGAGAATGACCCCAAATTATCTTAGATCAGCCTGAATCTCTGGCTGTCATCCATCTGAAGGCAGACAGGCCTTGATCATGATTTGTGATGTCTGCTCCTCTTTGTCTTATCCTTTCTGTTCCTTTCGTCTCTCCCTCCCTCGTGCACTCGTCACCTTATATAATTTCCTTGCATCTCCTTTCTTACCTTCTTCTCTTTGCTTTGCGCTCATCTTAGTGGCGGCGGCGGTGTCACGTGATCACGGTGTAATGAGTTAGGGTACCTGAGGACCGTTGCTAATGGTGACAAATGACTGGCTGTGCTGAAAGTAAAAGAGGGAAGAGTGCGGCAGGGGAGGGGGACAGTGTCTGTACAAGCAGGGGGCTAGTGTTTGTGCTCAGATAGGAAGGGAGGCGAGAGACGTGAAATTAAATATCTTGAACATCTGAATCACGCAGTAAAAGAATGGTTTGACATTTGAGAAATTAGAAACATGAAGAGATCTACACCCAGGGGGGCTGTTCATTTAGTTTAGCATTATGACTGTAGTCTTTTTTTTCACCTGGAAGTAGCCAGCAGAAACTCCAGGAAGTCGCTGCTTGCTTCCAGTTTTAATGCTAAGCTAACCGTCTCCTGTCTGTAGTCTCATATTTAATAGACATATGTGAAATTGGTGTGAATCTTCTCATGACTTTTGTCAAGAAAATGAAGATGTTCTATTTCCCAAAATGTCTGCTGCAGGATAAACGACAATGGGTAGTCAGCTAACTATGTTACACTGGTGCTACAGTAGCACAATTTACAAATTCTGCTTATACTACTACTGTAATACAACTCCTAGTTACTATATCTCTTGATAAGGACAGTTTCAAACTGGTAGCAAAGGTGGCCTGCAGCCAATTTGCCATACATTAGCCAACACAGCTAAAGGCAATTCAGCCATCATTAATATTTATTTTGTATTTGTTGCACCTGTGCTTTTCTTACTGGGAATGTTTTCTGTGGAAAAAGGTTCACTATTTTCTTGAAGAAAATATAAATCTTCCAAAATGACCACATGAAATCGTGTACGCGTATGAAGTGACAGTGATAATGTTTAGTCAAGACGTCAGAGGTAGTTAACCAGCGCGCACTCCAAGAACTGACAGGGTGGAGCAGGGTTGACACAGCGTCTCTCATCTCGGCTTGCCGCTCCCCATCGCTTTCAGCTTGCATCATGTCAGCCCGGTCTCCATTCAACAATCCAGCGGCTCTCTGTGTAGGAATCGCCCAAAGGCACTGGTCACAGATCGTTGTGTGTTTGTATGTGAGTCGTATCTGACTCGCCTGTGGGACTCAGATCTCAACTCAGCCTGCCTTTCATCCAGGGCTATTCACCGTCATAAAGAGGATAAAGACATATCTAATGTAGGATCAGTGGAACACTGTTAAAGGGGAAGCCCTTTGAACCACATTGAGCCACCAAGTGTTTCTGGAAAGTGCGAAAATCTCTAGTCTTGACGTACACCAACGTTAACACCTATGTTATACTTTTTGTTCTTCTTCCTCTCCCATAGAAGCTAAGATGCTGAGTTGGAGGGATGTTTGCTATAACAGTTTCCTTTGGCACTGCACAAATTGGCGAATGATGAATAACACAACACTGACATCACTGTTAAGCTCCCGCCGGAGCTGTGATACTTTCATTCACTGTAAAGGGCGAAAGGATGGCAGATTTATGTGAGATGGCCTTCTGAAGTGTCCTTGAGCAAGAGACTGAATCCCCGCCACCTTTTTCTATAGCTGAACCGCTACTGTCGACCTCACTATGCTTGAGTGAAAAGATGACTTTATCTTTTGAAAAATAAGTATTTCTAGAAATACTATTAACCTAGTCATACATCTCTGTTTTCCCACCACTGCCACTCCAGTGAGGTAACATAAGGACATCCCTTATATGCAGTTCATGAAGGCTGCAAAGAAGCACAGGAGATGACATTATTGTGTGTGTTTTCTGAGATGAACAGTTGTAATTTAGGCTAAACAAAGAAGACCTTCAACTTTGAGGAGATGTTTGCAACTTGACCGAGAGTTAAGGGCTGGTTACTGCGATTAACTTGAAAGTGTTTAAATCCCATGAATTTACCTGACTAATTGCCGCATGAAGTGTGCATGCTTGACGTATTGTCAATTTTGAAAAGTTAAAAAAAAATTTAAAACCCTACCAGGTTAGACATTAGAAAACTTTTATAGCATACTGACTCCTTCAGGCAGACAGAGGACTGTGCAGACTTAGAGGGAGGAATTGAGAAATAATCAGATCTTAATCAGGACATTTTTTTACACTTTAAGAAAAGTAACAGTTATACACCAGAAAAATATATAATAATAAAAAAATATATGTAGTAAAATGTGTCAATCAATCAATCTATCTATCTATCTATCTATCTATCTATCTATCTATCTATCTATCTATCTATCTATCTATCTATCTATATACATACACACACACACACACACACACACACACATATATATAGATATATGTAGTAAAATGTGGTGTGTCTATACATACACTTGAATTTGGAATAACCTGTACCTTTGTACGACAACAGGCTCAAACAGTCTTGTTTATTCGGTGTTGAGTAACGGGAAAAGTTAATCCAGGTGCTGCACGGTGGCTGCCCACTGCTCCGAACACGAATTTCCCTACATACAGCCTCTATGCTTGACTCGAACTGTTAACTCATAGTCCTCCAGAGTTAAATTTCCCATTACTCACCCCTGCGATAAACAAGGCTGGTCTGTTGTGCTGACTCTCTCTCTTGTATATCTTGGGCGCATCAGTTAATGAATGGTATCGCATGCTCATGTAATAACATTTCATATGCTCAATGACGTGGACGCGTTTGTTTTTTTGCAGTTGCGGGTGCATTTTTTTGCTCATCGACTGATAAGTACATGACTGATCGCTGCAGGTATATTGAGTTTGAAGCAACATCCGATTGGTTTGTCAAAAGATGGTTGCATCTTACAGGTGCTTGCAACTCTTTTTAAGGTTTTAGTCTCCTCGGTAATTGTTCTCTCCCGGTATCTTCCGGAAAAGCGAACATGAAAAAGCACCACAAGGGTGGAGACAAGAGCCAAACAGTACAGGGGAATGCCAGTATGCAGTACCTGGTGTAACTGCCCCACACACCCTCCACCACTTTCCTTGGAGAAGAAGAAAAATCAGCTTTAAAAAAGAAGCTGGGGTGTTTGGGAGAGTTGTGAAGAGAGAGAAAGACACAGCGAAGTATAGACCAGTAAAAGAAGGAGAATTTAAATCTCCCTGATAAAGGAGGTTTAAACCTCATTGAGAGTCGATGTGCAGCCCCTCGGAGTGACTCAGGGTGTGACTCATTGCAGCTGGCATTGCCTCCACCTTACACACACACACACATACACACACAGACTTTCATAAACCCTCAGGCCTTGCGTATGTTATGCGTCCCCCATGCTTAGTGTTCTGCTGGATTCCACCTGTTAACAGGCGATGCATAAGCTGTGCTTCATGCTGCTGTAATAGTACTTGTGATCTTCTTATGAATCAGCTTATGACAACACATGAATGCGGTCTGAGCGGCTGAGCCTTCCCACGAGCATGACTTCGAAGACAGATGCTGTTAAACTTGGCAAGGTGTGTGTGTGTGTGTGCGCGTGTGTGATCCTTCTAACCACCCACTCAAGGGATTAGTGTAAGGGTGGTTGGATGACTCATCGGTCAATGACTTTGGAGGAGAAGAAGGGGGAACAACACGGCCAAGTTGTCCACATGGTGTTGTGCGTTTGTCACTCCACCTGTCCCTCTCCAAATGTCTACTTATGCAAACCTTGTAATTAAAGTTTCATAGCGGTTATCTCTCGGCTTTAAAGCAGACGTCTTCTTGTAGTCAGTTTCAAACGCAGGCGTTTCTGAAGATGCTGTGTTTGTGATTGTGCATGTGTGTGTGTGTGTATGTGGGGGGGGGGGGTTAATGGTTCCCAGTGTCTTGACAGCAATGGCAGACGGCTGTGCTTGGAACACGACCCCGGCACGGCGTCGAGCTGTTAGGCCATGCGTACGCTGTTTAACGAGCCATGAGCGATTGCTATGATCTTGCCACAAATAATTCATGAGGAGCACTGTAGAGGAGCTACGGAGCCAAAACGGAAGAGGAGGGCATCAAGGAGTGGACCAGAACCTACGCGCAGTGACAGACAGGGAGCGATCCATCTGATAAATGTGTCTGAAATAGAAAGGAAATCCCCTATTACCTACAGCGCTGACAAGCATGCTTGTGCACGCCATGCGTGTGCGTGTGTATTTGTGTGTGCTTATTTTTAGAGAGCCATTTGTGTTACTACATCTGAAAAAGGCACAGTGGGAGTGTTAACAGTGTGCATCACAATCGCGGGACGTGTGTGAGATTCTTGTGAAGGCACGCGCTATGTGTGTGTACGTGCGTGTTTGTGTGTGTATTGGATAAGTGATGGAGTGAGTTCAGATTTTTTTTGACAGCTGTGAAACCCAAAGTGTTCAACTGTACAAGGTTTTTTTTTTTTTTTTTTTGCTGAAACCAGGGGAATATAAACTAACAAAGTGTATTATCATAGAGCAAAGGGGCGGATGTGAACGTGTACAGTGAGAAGCCTCATTTAGCGTTTTGTGCTTGAATATCAGAGGTGAAGCTTGAATTATTTGCACATGCGGGAGGCTGTCAGTGTAAAATGAATGATTGCCGATTGCTAAGCAAAACAGTGTGAGCACCACTGCTGATACTAAGCCAGGCAGATGCCTTGTTATACTGTCCATTTTGATAACTGTACTGTACTTCTTTGGCTATTCTTTTGCTATGTCTTTCTGTTCATTGGTCCACAACAGTCTCAACCACTACTGGGCAGCTCACCATGATTAAATTTTGGATTTCATGACTTTTCCTCTAGCCCCACCATGAGGTCAATATTTTTTAATAATTTGTTTTTCCAGTTTTGGAATTTCCGAGTCATTTTCTGGTTATTTATCTAGAAAGGACAATCCTAATATACTGTGTAGTGGAAATGAGGAGGAAAAAGCAAAATTAGTCAACTTAAATTCCAACTGTCAACACATTTCATTTTTTCTCATTACATGTTGGCTCGTCGACTAAAAAACTTGTCTCATTTTCCCAATAATTTGTGACAGATTGCTGTTCAGAAATTACAGATTCAAACCTAATTACAATCCCATCATACTCAACTGTGCTTTGTGTTTAGTGCTAAACCATAAATATTAGCGTGCCAACATGCTAAAATAAGATGGGGTGCATGGTACACACTGCATCTGCTCAAGGAGGTATATTTGCACATGCAAAGAGGACACGTCTTGGAAAACGTTTGCAGTTTAGTTTGACGCTCAAATAAACTACATTAATCCAGGAAGTTATCTCAGGGGGGTGAGTTGTGTAGTCCACCGACAAGATGTTAGCTTTCACACTGCAAGCAATGTAGCATGCCTCCATTAGCACTTCCCTCAAAGCACAGCTGTATCGAAGTGAGACAGCTGTGGAGGCCATGAAGAGTACTGTTTCTGACGGAAGCGCTACAGACCAGTGAGACGTATCAGTGGAACACACAGACTAATGGAAATTGGGGGATGGAGACAAAGGGCCTGTGTAGGTCTCTGTGGCATGTCATTAGTGAGGGAGAGGGGTTGACTTGTTCCATCTGACATTTACCAGTCCAACTGAAAATGTCACGGAATGCCAGCCTTTACCTCTGGATATAATGGCGCCTCTTGCAGCCCAGAGCTATTGATCCCAAAAAAATAAAAAATAAAATAAACTTTTGTCCATTTTCAACCCCTCGCTTGTTTCCCCCCTGTCCACTGTCCTGGGAAAGACCACCATGTGGACCTTCTGAATTTCCTTGCCCAACCAGACCTTTTCACTATTTTTGATTACTCCATGCATTATCAGCCTTGACTCACCGGGTAAATGATGCCACGATGGTGCTAAGGACAGAGCAGATCCTCCTGGGGGAATATTCTGTGTATCTTTTATGACAGTAAAGAATGGGAATAATAACTGCATAAACAACCTTCACTCTTCATATGAGCTGTCTTCCTGTCTCTGTGAGCTACTGTACTGTAACACGGCTGCTAAAATCTACCTAATGTAGCAACAGATGCTGCGCGCAGACATTTTTGTTCCATTGTTTAATTCCTTCACTTTCTTTTCCAGCTCTGGGGAAACTCTGGCTGTCTTTTTCAAGTCAGCTAATTGACTGTCTGACTGGACCACGTAGAGGTTTGCCAACTTTGTCAGAAAAAGAAAAGGGAAGCAGAGGGAGCTTTGTTTTTGGACAGAAAAAAAAAGACCAGTCCAATTTAGTTTCCTAGTTTGTGCTTAGATGTGACTTGTTTCCTAATGAATGTCACATTCAAAGATATTTTTTGGGGGGCGGATCTCTCATGAGAGCATGCTTAATTTCTTGGCCTTCAAATCATTACAACGAAAAACAACTGAGATCAGAGCAAATGTGTCAAATTGCAATAATATCTATGTATTTTCTCGCCTATGTCAAGATCATTATTTTGTGAGTACAACAAAAACATTTCCCCTCCAGGCATTCCACGTCTACCGGAATGCATTTCATATTCTGTTATCAAATTTAAGGAGGTCTAGTGGGTTGTTTAAAGTAGTATTTGTATGTATGGAGAATATGAACTGGTTAATGCTTACGTCTTAGCCAAAACAATGACAGAAAGCAATCAGGCTGTACTAGACGATGCATTCTTTACAGCGCACTGTTCTCAACCTCATTTCAGATTAAACAGTAATCTCTTCCGCGGTAGCTAATGCACAAGCTAATTATGTCGAAAATCACTCATAAGCATTTTCTGCGTTTGTTTGTTATGCTGCAGTGAATTTGTGTCTCGCTTTCAGGAACTGAATTTAGATCCATGGCCTCTCAATTTGTTTTGGGGAGTGCTACTGTCTAGTCTATTTCTGGCCTTGCTACACTATTGTCCTCGGTTGACTGCCTTCACATCAAGTGCTGGATTTATTTGGCCACTCTGCCAGCTCAGGCAGATAGGCCCTGCAGCTACCACCCAGTATGCAATGGCTGGAGTCACTCTTAAGATAACTATAAACCACTATAACTGCCATACTGGTTACAGTGATTGTTTTCTCCACAGCCAGACTTGGGGTTTTTTGAAGGGCTAAAGTTTTTTTCACAGGTTGGAGAGGATAAAAGCCAACCAGATTGCTGTTTTCCTTCTTTTTGTTGCCTTGATTTTCTTTTGTTGGATAGATTGATGGTTTTTATATTTTTTCAGCCTTGTGTTGTGATGTTCCTGTCCAAAGCTTCGATCCACTAAACGCTTCCCCTCATCGCTGTTTACTCATCTTCTTCTGCGCACATTAATTGCCGGTTTCAACTGCAGCGCCCCATTTCAGAATCCATACCCAAAGAAGATTATGATCTTAATTAGCTATATCACAGCCCCGAGCATATTACATTTTCGCTCAGCAGCAGACAATGACTCCTGGTGTTTTGTCTTTTCAAAAAAAAAGAAAAAAAAAAAGCATTGCTACAGCTTTGATTGCAACTGGAGCTTGATTCAATTAGCTGCCACTTCTCAGCTGCATTACCTACCATGTCCCTGGCTTCACCACAGTCACTTCACCATTATGAAAGCCCATCAGTCATGAAAATAGCCAGTCCAGCAGCTAACAGTGTGGGTCATGTGGCGCACAAGAGAATGATTATTGCCGTGCTTACTATGTGCTGCCTGTAACATATTCAGCAACCACATCTTCAGAGACCAGAGAGAGGATTGTAAAAATGTTTTTAATCAGGTCCTACCAGTGATGTTTTTCTCATTGCTGCTTTGAACACAGCAGTCACACTATAGAGTGAAGCTGCTAAGATATGTAAGTAGCTACTTGGTGCCCAAGGAAGCAATTGTTTTCATTATGAGAGACTTGAGTGTCCTCTAGTTGGATGTAGAATGGAAGAGGCAGAGGAAGAGGTGGGGTTCTACGTTTTTCTCTATCACTACATGCTCTTGCTTCGGGAACATGGTGTTTGTGTTCTCAAAAGTTAATGTGGCAATCAAAATCCCACATCCTTTAAGTATTTATTCCATCAAAGTCAACGTCATTCATCTGTAAACCTTGAATAATCGCTTTAGCTAATTCAGAACCCGATAATGAACTCATAAAAGCAGACTGATATATTTGACTCTGTATTAAAAAAGTGTAGCTAAGTATGCCCTCTAGTGTCAAAACTCAACCATGTGCAGGAGTGCTGAGGAGTGAATCTATGCATTTCTCTGGGTGACACAGTCAAATATGTATTATTAGACACGTACCAGAAAGCTGCGATTGTCTCACCGTCCATCCTTTCTCTCTTTGCAGGTACATCCGCACCATGTACCTCGGTATACAAAGTCACCGGCAGAAGGAGAACCAGCGGCGCTTTTACTGGGCTATGATGTACGAGTATGCCGATGTCAACATGCTGCGACTGCTGGAGACCTTCTTAGAAAGTGCCCCTCAGCTGGTGCTGCAGCTCTGCATCATGATCCAGAGCAACAAGGCTGAGTGGCTGCAGTGTAAGGGGCTCCCTAAGGCTCTATAGGAGCAACACTAAGAGTCTAATTTTGTTTGTGTGTACTTCAAGACATTCCTCATCTGTCTTTTTTTGTGCGTTTTCATATTTTACCCCCGACTTATCCGTTTCCTGTGAAGTTCACATATCACTTTATTTACAGTGCGCAATATTCTCCGCCACTGTATCCAATTTCCAACATTCATCACTCTTGTTATTGAAAGCTCTTTTACAATTCAAGTTTCCTCGTGCAGTACAGCTCCCCAAGGAGGGCAATTCAATCATAACAAGTGATACCCGTCCCTGTCTGGGTGTCTATAGAAATGCCATCAATACATTTGCTGAGAAGCGCCATGCTGCTGCTCTGCAGATAATCCTCTATCATTTTTCATGCAGCAGGTTACCGCTCTGACATATCTGCTGTCTCTACTATTATACAAGACTTAAGGAAATTGGTGCACTAAATGGAGACTGTGTTGACTGAATGACCTATGATGATCTTGGTAATAATATGCCTTTCAAAGAATGTGATGAATTGCTTTGGGTGAATGTATAAAAGGTACTGTATACAGTAAGTGGACTGATCGCCAAGTCAAGATTTTTTGAGCTATGCTTTAGTCTTAAAATTGATACTGGGGTTTTCTTTTCCATTTCTGATGATCTGAACAGCATCAGTCAGTATCTCTTATTCTTGCCATTCTTAGTCTTTCTCTGCATCTTCTCTTTCTCTCTCTGTCTATATTCACAGGTTTTTCTGCCATGTCCTCCCTCCTGTCCCTGGCCTGGGTGCTAGCCTCTTACCACAAACTCCTGCGCGACTCACGTGATGACAAGAAGAGCATGAGCTATCGAGGAGCTCTGCTTCATCTGTTCTGGCGCCTTTTTACCATCTCCTCACGGGTGCTCTCCCTCGCCCTGTTTGCCTCAGTTTTCCACATCTACTTTGGCATTTTTGTGGTGCTCCATTGGTGTGCCATGGCTTTCTGGGTCATCCATGGTGGCACCGACTTCTGCATGTCCAAATGGGAGGAGGTACTGTTCAACATGGTGGTGGGAGTGGTCTATGTCTTCTGTTGGTTCAATGTACGCGAGGGCCGGACACGGTACAGAATGGTGGCCTATTATACAGTAGTACTGTTAGAGAATGCCATCCTCAGCTCCCTTTGGTATGCGTACCGCGACCCAGCCACCACTGACGCCTATGCCTCTTTTGCCCTTTGTGGCGTCTTCCTGTGCTTTGCCTCAGGTGTGGCCTGTATGGTTCTCTATTATGGGGTTCTACACCCCATGGGCCCCCGGTTGAGGGTGCTGGCCAGCTCTTGCTGTGCTGAGCTGCTGTGGGGCCTTCCATTACCCCCTGAGGCTGAGCCCATGGCTCCCACTCCGGGCCCACGTGGCTCTCAGGCCACCCCCACACGGGGTCTGGCAGGGGAGTATGTGGAGTCAGACGAAACAGCCACGGACACCTGCCTTCCGGTTTTCCAGGTGAGGTCCACAGAACCTGTGGATTCAGCTGGCAGGCCCATACGGCCTGAAGGTCCTCTCATCAAGATAGACATGCCCAGAAAACGCTACCCAGCCTGGGATGCACACTTTGTGGATCGGCGCCTGCGCAGGACCATAAATGTGCTGCAGTACGTTAGCCCTAACGCAGTGGGCATCAGGTACAGGGACGGTCCGCTTCTTTACGAACTCCTGCAGTATGAATCCTCCCTCTGAAGGCATCTTCTCCCACAGCTCTGTCACCTCCTCTCACACACAACAATGCACACGCGGTTCCTTTCTTTCATTCTGCTCTTCCTCCTCTCCAGATATTATCTCTTTCCATTTGACACTTGGCTCTCTCCTTCTCTTTCTCTCTGACCATTCAGTTTTTCTGCAGGAGATGTGTGTTTTGTCAACTGGAAATCTGTCAAGACAGTCAGAACACACAGTCATTGTTTATTTTTGGAAAAAAAAAAACATACAGTATAGAGAGAAAATTATGAACCTACAATATCTTATGTGATATATACAGAAGTCTCATATAAATCCCTCTACATTGATAGAGGAGGGTTCTGTATGAGTGTGTAGATAACATATGAATGTTTCATTATGAAATGTGTTTAATGCATTATACTTGGTGATTGAACCTGTGAATAGCATATTGTATGTCCCTGTGATATGGGACTGGCGCAAAGCCTGATGGGAATGATGGAGGAGAGTCTCAGAGGAGGCAGGTCTTTGCACATCCCAACATTTACTGCCATTCTTTATGTAACTTATTGAAATAAATCACAATGTTTACCAAGTCCTTAACCGTGAATTTAAAAGCACTGAAATTTCTATCATGATACTGTTACAGACACAATCAAAGAAACGTCTGAGAGAATTCAAAATGTATTTTCCCTCTGTTCGCTTACACGACTCAAGTGAATCCTGGCCTGTACTATTTCTGCTCAAAATCCTAAATCGTAATCGCATCATGTATGGAAGAAAAAAGAAGCACACTGACCTTCAATCAGTTCCACCCACATGTTCAATTTTCACAGTGCAGACTGCCCTCCAGTGGAGGCAGACTGTGACAGCATGCCTTACTTGGTTATTTCTGCCCGCAAGTTGTGACAGCACAAAATAATAACGTATAAACGTAATCACACAATGAAAGGAAACGTAGAATGTAGTTGAAATGAGCACAATGTTTTTTCTCAATTGGTGGGTAGAAAATCACATTTAAAAAAAAACATTCCAAAGACTTTTTTTAAAGATTGTAGGTGTTTAATAAAAGGGTAGAAGGGTACAAAAGTGTGTTTAAGCACACTTTTTTTTGTTTGAAGTGCAAAGACAGCCTTCAAGGAATCCTCCACCATTCCCTTCTGAATCCTAGAAAGTACCCCTTAATCCAACCTCCCTCTTTTGTTTTCTTATCGGTTGATTAATATATGCTTACTGGGTGCAAAAGACTTGTAATAAGTTCTTGAGAAAAAAAAGAAGAAAAAAAGATGACGAATAGATATAGAAGATATTTCTATGCTATTATTCTTCAGTGCGTATTTGTGTCCACATTTATAGTCATTGACATAACTATATTTTGCCAGAACACACACTTTTTTACATAACAAAAAAAAAAACAATGTTGTGCAGTGCAGTGTTAAAAGATATACTCCTCAACATCAGTGTGCCCTCAAAGAGGTTGTGCTCTTATAAGGGGTGTACGGGACAAATGTTCTGGTACCCGCTAGCGCACTTGAAACAAAGCCAAATCGCATCTTATAGTACTGTCTTTTCAATTTACCCCCCTGACCCCCCCCCTTTGAACCAGTAGAATGAGTCCTTTGCGAAATGCATGCCATCTATAGGCCTGCTGCGCAGCAATTATACACTGATATACATCTCCCAGCTTAACCTGCGGGAGCTCTCCACTCCAGATAGTCACAGGATAAACGCTCATGACAAAAAGAACAGAGGAAAAACATGCCTTCTAAGTCAAAGCTTGACACAAATTTCCAGCGAGGGCTACTGAACAATTCATGAGAAAAATGAATGCATTTCATACTCCAATTTTATCTATTTACTCAATGGATTCATCTGAATATATAACGTGTGTTTTTTACATTGCAGTGTTTGGCATGAGTTTAGTACAAGGCATTTAGAATGAATGCACCCAACAAGGGATGCCCAAGAGCCCTCCACAATGCAGAGATTCCTTTCTCCTGGCTCACTGTTTTTCTGCTTAGCTGTGGCCACGGGTGCCTGCTAACATCGTACTGTAAAAGGCGGATGCCATGTGAAGTCCAGGCCAAAGGTGAGAGGGGGTTTTTGCCAGGGTTTGGAAAAGAACATGAGGACAGATCGTGATAAAGGGCCTGACTGGAGTGCGGTGGATGATTCCTTGTGTGCCTGTGCGAGAAAGATGAGTGTTAACCTTTCAGTGTGTGCTGTACGACCTGCAGTACATATCAGAGGATTGACGGGTGCTTGCATGGCGGTGTGTATGCGTACTTGTCTTTGCGTGTCCTCGGCCCTTTTCCACAGTTCTGTTCTCTTGCCGATTGTTCGGCTCCATCCTTGGTTGCTGCTCCGCCCTCTTCCTGATCTCTGCGGTGCTGGGCCTTGGGACCCTCCAGTGAAACTCTCTCACACTCTCTGGTAACTGAACAATGGGGTTGAGGCTGAACAACTGGAGATCCTGACATGAGAACATGCAATGAGGTACACTGCCATAACCAAGAGCTTCAACATCCAGGGTCTGCCACCCTTCGGCTTAAAAAGCGATGTTCAGCCCTGAGTAATTGAGAACTGTTGGGTCAGCTAGAGTGGAGCAAACATCCAACTCACCATATGTATAGATAATACATGAGTATGCAAACAACCAACTTGTTCATTGTTTACCATAGTAGCCAGAGTAGTTCTTCTCTGTTGTAGTGAATGAACAGCCATGTTAATAGTTATTATTAAATGAATGAATAATAAGTATTGTTAAATTTAAAAAAAAATAAACTAAGCAAAACAGCCAATACAGGGGTTCCTCAGGACCAACAAACAAGACCACTGAACCAGCTGACTCAGGGGTGTCTCAATGCAGTTCTCATCCCCAGGCATGTCCTCATGGGTCTCCATTTTTTCCTTAACATACAGCATCCTGGACCACTCCACGGCTGGGATTGTACCACTAAATTATTGGTTTGCGCACTTTGTTTTCTTGGGAATGATTGCTCATTCTTATTAGTAATGGGTGGGACGGGCAGTTTTTTGTGGTAGTTGGCTGCCTGGCGTACGGTGCATCCTTTCCAAACACCGCTGACCTTTTTCCAGACGTGGACACAAGTCCAAATCAGGTGCAAATACACTGTGATTCATTCATTTGTGTGTGCGCGCGCGCGAGTGTGTGTGTGGGACGACAATGTTATACGGCATCATAGACGATATTATGTCCAACTGGGCTGCATTTCATAGTGGTGCTTCATGTCATAAAACGCAGAGTATTTATGCTTGCTTAAGTGTGGCATTAGAATAGTAATAATGCCAGTTAATTAATCTGAAATTGATTTTAATTAAGTCTACAAAGAGTCTATATGTACAAGTCTGGATTTTTATGAAACATGCAGTATATTTTATGTATTTCTACAGAACAATCACCATTTTTCCACATTCTGTAGTAAAACAGATTAGCTAGAAGCTGGTTAATAAGTGGGCTTTAGTTTTTATATATTTTTCTTGTTTAAATTATACACGGGTTTCAAGAGCTAAGCGAACACAAGAGTGCAAGTGGAAGCCGTTTCTATACTGTACAGTGTAATATTCAGGCTGCCACATCCCCTACAGAGAATTGTTTCTGTCAGGTTTCCTGCCCGACTCCACATCCCTCAACAGCCACAACACACAGCAAGAGCGTTTGAACAGCAAGCTTGTTCTTCTCAGTCCTTGTTGTGCCTTGTTACTTTGGGTGCTTTCAACCCAGCCATGGCAGCCAGGTCCGCAAAACAACAATGCCAATGTCTTTCTTTACTTGTTTCATGTGCCAGCACGCTCACTCAATATGACGACGACACCAAACAATATCCTACCCCGTCTGTCCAAACCAGATGAAGCCAAGTTCTCAATTCTGTCAGCTCACACCTCAGTCGACAACGCTACTTAGTTTTAAGTTTTCATCTATAGGACTGTATTGTTTCCTAGTTACAGTGTTCTAACTGAATTACACAGCGTGACAGAACCAAGCGACGGGTACTGCGTGAAACCCGGTTATTGGTTCTGTCAAAAAATAAGAGAAGAATTAAGGCAATACTAAACATTCTGTACTTGAACGTATATTTCCTCATCTTTAGTACATTTGAGTAGTCTGAATCGCAGCAGCCCCAGTCGATTCAGCAAGTTCAAATTAACGGTTTGGACTGAGCTCACAAGCGCCAGTCTTGAACTGTTTTGGTGGAAAGTCTTAACAGATGCCGACCACGATACCGAATGATTTGGTCAATGATTGTTTTGTACTTTTGTCTATGCCTTTACATCTTCTTCTGTCTTGCAATGATGAATGATTTGTAGTGCCAAGACGTAAACTTTCTGTGTCGTTTGTCTCGTGTGAACAAAACATCCTCTAGCCAAAACAATAATGCCTGCAGATGGAATATAACATGGGAAGAAGTCAATGATAACGAAATGAGCAAAAAAAAAAATATATATCTCACTTACGTTGCATTTTCTTACAATGGAATGGTGAAAACAGGCCCAATCACTAATTCACTTTTGGATAACCTCATTTCCTGGTTTTCCCACCAACTCCCAGCATGCCTTTAGAAGTCATTGTGAGGTGACCCTCAACATTTAGCATGTAAGTGCTCTCGACTGCACAACAAACCCTCTGATTTCTGCATTAATGTGTAGCAGCAGGTCACTGTAGTGTTTGACTTGGTTTAAGTCTGTACCTTTGTGTCATGACCATCTGTTTGACAATTGGAGCAGTATGTTCAGATGATAAAATGGTGCATTTGCATTTATTTTATTGATTTATTTATTTATTTTTACTTTTTGATCCTTCTTTCATTTTTGTTAATAACCTGGTGCTGAATAAATACATTTAAAGGGTGCTACCATTGTGGACTGCAGTCCATATTTTGGCTTTCTGAGAGCATAGCCTTCCGGTTGACTGACAGGGCTTGTTCCCCCACAAACTTTGTGGTTTCAAAAATGCTCCAGAGCTAGCACCTCAAATCCACACAGTTTACAGCAGAACTCAACTCTCAATGGTGCCATTTTGATTTTCCAATCTGCACAAAATAACATCAGTTACTCTACTTTTCATATAATGTTTATTATACTGGTTTCAGCATACAGTATGCTTTTGTTTTATTCTGATTCGATCTGCACTAGGACTTTTCTTTCTTTTCTCTGAGAGAATGAAACTGGTAGATGACAAAATGCATCTTTTTGGCAAAAGCACAGGAGCACAAATGTACTTCTGCTACTGGAATTTGGGTAAAAAAAAGAAAATATATAGAACGTGATTGCTGTGTTGTAAATTCCTGTCATCTATATGTCCTTAATCTGTGTGTATCTATTTTTGTTGTTATTGTAGAATTGGCTGTAATATTTTGTTCAAAATGGATTTGATATTCCAATGAAGCGACTATGGTTGTCATATTAATTGCTGCTGATTTTTGAAATTGTTATCAAAGTGTTGGGAAATATTGCTTTGTTTATATTCAATCAATTTCTAGATTGTGTTAGCTTGTTGGTGTATTTCACAAATCTATCAGGATACTCCCTAGACTATATGATTTATTCGGGGTATTCCAAAAGTTGGCACAATGTCAGTAAGCAAATTCGCTACAATCTGTAGCATCTTTATGAGTGTGCTCATACAGCCTATGTTGTGACTGAGAACATATAAGGAATGATTTCTTTGTTGTTGTTAAATATAAAATGTAAGTAAATTGTTTCATGGAATCCCCGTTCTTTAAAAAAGCAAAATTGATGTCCTATTTTTGGGAACAATATGAATATTATGAATAACATATGGTGCTAAAGTTCTTTTTGTATGTTTTGGTTTTTAGATGAAAAGAGAAATATTATGCTGAAAATGTAATGTTAAGCCTTACTGTAGATTCATATATCAGACTGTTCATCCCAGAAGAGAAAAATAAATATAGTATTTGAAAGTGCAATATATCAGTGCTGTATTCACATGCACGCCACACATTTCAACGGATGACAGCAGCTGCAAGAGATGGCCTGGTAGGATATGATGGTAGGAGATGGTAGGATATGAGCCTTCACACTTTGGACTAAATGAGCAAATTCTTAGTGAATGTGTCCTAATATAATACTTTATAATAAAACATGCACTTTATTTACTTTAACCAGACCCACACATTGAAGTTGTAGGGAAATATGCCTGGATTTACTGTATGTGATGTCCCAAATAAGTCCTCACACACCTAAACATAAGGTTACTTAGAACTTACTCTGCTATATTTCATCATCATCTCCATTGATACCCACATGTATTGATATTTTTACTTAATCAAGTGTATTTGATTTATATTTGAACAAGCCCAATACCCGTAGCTCAGCATTTAATCCTTACAATTTACATGAAGAACTTAGAAGTCATAAATTGGTGGTGATTATTTCCTGACTATCCCTTCACCTGCTTTATACACAGGTTAACAGATTCTTATGACATAATTAAAATATGAACACCCCCAAAACTTACTGTATGTATGCAGAGCTTACCTTTCATTCAACGTTGTGAGTGACTGGTCTCTTTTCTTCTTTTGATATCATCTTCCTGGATGCATGTTTCCGTCTTTGTCCGCTCGTCTCAACTGTCTTTTGTGTCTGTCTACATTCTTGTCCTTGTAAAGCAGGTATATTAAACAGCATGTTAAAATATTGTTTTCATAGACATTTAAAACTGTAACTTACTCCCCTCCCAAAAACAGCTGAAAACACGTGCATTTTGCTGTCAGAGTATTAGTAAAACTCTTTTCAGGGCATGACATTTAGATTTATCATAGCAGGAAACCACAGGTGAAACATTAATAACAGCTGCATTGTAGTCACAGTAGGTGTGCCAGTTCAAGAGGTGCGGCTACTGCTTACAAGGACACTTAAACGAAAAGGAACCACCTGGACGTTTTTTTGATATGGAGTAAAAATTAAAAATAAAATAGCCTGTTGTTTATAAGTTACATGAACAAAAAGTGAGATTTGTTTGCCTAATAGTCTTTAGTCACCTGTGTAAAAGTCAGTTATCTGTATTAATGGCTCCAATTCTTTGGTTTAAAGTGAGACTTTGTCACTGAAATCATTTTTAAAGATTTTTTTTTTTGGATTATAGTTGCCTGAGAGGAGCTACAGCGGCTCTTCTTCGTCTTGCTGGCTCCGGTGCAGTGTTATCACTGTCACACACACAGTAGCAGCTGTTTTGGTTTGTTCAAAGCAAAGCATGCTGGACCACAGTTCAACGCCCAAAATGGCGGCACGATTGAAAAGTTTTGCTTGTTTTATCCGAGTTTGTCTCGTTTACAGATTATTTCTTTAGCTGCTTTAGCGGCACTGACGCGTACCCATTTTCACACCGATGACGTGCCGGCATTTTTTTCTAGTGGTTGTGGAGTAAGGCATAAATCGGGATGGCGTTTTGCTATCGGCTCAAATTCGGGCATCACTTTACCAACGCTAAGGCTGAGCTAAGCTAGGCTAGCGAGCTAACTAACTGTCAGATGAGTGCTGGTTAAAAGCTTCGGTAGTTATGTCTCGTCTCACCTGGATCTCCGCGCTGAACTGAATATGAAGAAGAGGACCTTTACATAGAAATGGAGGATGATGTGAAAAAAGTGAAAAAGGTAAGCCGCCACTTTGTACTGCAACTTCACTTAGCCAGCTAGCATGCTACCTTTTAAAAGCTAGTCAAACCGGGAGGGGGAGTTAAGTTAGCTGTTAGCTGGCTAACTTTAGCCAACTATCAAGCGGACGGGAGCGAAACACTCGGGGTAAGACACACACACTGACAGATTTATTGCCTTTTCCATCAACTAACTTTACTTTTAAATTGGGAAAGTGTGTAACTTATCGACTGCCCGTTGAGTAAAGGCAAAAGATTGAGGCTAAAACAGCGAGTGAAGTTTTAAAACATAACCGTCCCAACGTCTAATAATAACTCTATTAAAATAAACGTCAGCTTTGCATTGTTTGCTTTGTAGTCCATTCAGTGTGTTTAAATACGACGTAAACGCGGGTTTGTTGTCGTGCTTGTACTTTAAAAGTAAATCATGGCCCGTTGTTTTAATTACCGACGTGTTATCCGGTGTGAGGTTTTCACAGTGCGGGCGATATTTGCGGTGGTTTACCGCAGTGTGTGAACGCTAATGAAAGCACAACCAGGTTTTCCCAGAGGAGTGGCCCCTGGTCGCTCGGTGTAGGCATGGGTCACGGCAGATGTGTGTGTGTGTGTGTGTGTGTGTGTGTGTGTGTGCTCGACGTCAGCTGTCAAAAGACAGAGGTTATCAGTGTCAGTCACGTTAAAGGGAATCAGCATTCCTTGGTTGACTAACCAACTCGCCCTGTCTCACACACACACACTACCTAATGATGTGCAGGCAGATCTTTATGTTCAGACACACAGCTGACATTTCTTTTAGCTCTACTTCTTCACACTGTGTCAGCACACACACACACACACACACACAGCATGTTTTCTCTCTGGAGGAAACTGAAGGGCAGGACCATCACCAAATCCAGACAGGACATGACACTGACGAGCTCTGGCACGGTGTCTGAGATTAAAAAAAAAAAGAAATTCTTTTGCTATGATTGGCCCGGTCACTCCATCTCCATCCACGCTTTCCACGACAATAACACCGGAGTTGCCTCCCATCTTATTCCGCCGCCGCCTGACGGAAGTGAAGTGATATCCTCGTGTTAAGGGAGGTTTGCTGTGGCAAGGAAATGTTTTTGTCAGCAGCGTTAAGTGCTTATCACTAATGATAATTCCCCTAGTCGTGAGCACAAAAAAGGAGACAGTGTAAATACGCTGTTCACAAAAAGTTAGGGATATCCGGCTTTGGGTGGTATACATTTTACTTTTTCTATGTTCCATAAATTTGACCTAAAAGTTGAACTTTTTGTGAGTAGTGTATGTAGTTGTGAGCACAAAAAATAGAAATGGTGAATATATTTAGACTTTTTATTCCTTATAATTTCAGTACAGATGAACGTTTTCTGTGCTTACAAGTTATTTCTACTAGTTGTGACCTATTTTTGTCAGTTGTTAGTGCTATGTCAACACATGGGGGGAACAAAAGTGTCTAATTGTCGGCCAGGGTGTTGATGATATTGACTTTTAGGAAACAGCCACCAGATCGTACAGCTCTTGTTTGTGCCACTGGGTGGTGATAGTGAACAGTACTTGCCCCAGAGGTATCTTTTTCTGTAGTCACCGTACAGAGTATTATTATTATTATTATTATTATTATTATTATTATTATTACACAGGATCGAGCAAGAGCTCAGACCCTTTCATGTGATTGCTGCTCATAACCTTGCCAACTGATTTATATGAAGTCTTTTATAAAAGGTGTCCCATGGTGTCCCACAGAGAAGACAGCAGGCGTGGAAGCTGTCAGAAGTCAGAGTGGGTTTTTTCCAGCTGAATTACCTTACAGGAACACGGCAGGGTGGACGCTTTCTTGACTCGTGTGGGTGCGCGGTGTTAGCTTTCAGGCCAGCTCAAAGTGGTAATGTCTTAGGAACGTGGACAAATGAAGAATGACAGGACATCCTTATGTAACACAAGATGCTGCAGCTTGGATCTGAAAACGATGATACTGCCTCTCAGCTCTGTGAAAGTAAACACACACTTCACCGGGAATAGCTTGTTCACGAACAAGAGATGGTGATTATTTGTGGATTGGATTCTTATTCTTGTTTTATTCTCAATACGATTAAATCAAAACATCAGCGAACGCAGCAGTGATTTTCTCGGTCCTCAGTTCTCCTGCACTTGCCATCGCAGCACAAAGAAGCGATGTGGCTTCTAGATGTGGCTTTTAGCAGCAGAAAGGGGGGCACGCACTCATCTCGATCTCTTGGCCACTCACTGGGGTCAACCGCGGTAGCTCTCGTCTCACGTTTCACAAGGAGAAGCCATCAAATGTTAATGCGCTTGTCTTCACAAGCTACGCTCTGTTTAAATAATGCACCGGTCATAGGTTGCGGCGCTGTGCGGAGCCTAAAGTTTGCCATCCAACGTCACCGACGCCACATTCAAACAGGAAGCGAATTGTGAGCGCGGTGTAAAAGTCAAACACCTCTCCTTAATGCTTTGCTGCATTCACACTTGTCGTTGGTGTGTGTAAAGATTGCTCATCTTAGTTTCCGTTCCCACGCAGGGCTTGTTGTCAATACGTGGGTATTTATGAATGAGTAAAGTTTAATAAAACTACTCCTGCGCCAGGAACCCGAGCTGTTGCCAGTAAACATCGCCTAGGTGAAGTTTACTCTTCTTGATTTGATGCTTGTGGAGGAAAATTGTTGCATTGACCTTCGCTGGAAAAAGGGGGAAATAAGTCCTGCAGAGCTCCATTAGGCTGTCTGCACTTTTCACCTGATTGAATCTGCAGAGTAGACAACATTGCAGATGCGACGTCTGTGGTTAACAGTGCAGTCTCTGCACAAGGCCTCGTGTTTCTTTGGTTAAGCAGTGACGTGCGTGGACCGAGCGAGAGCCGAGCGAGCGAGGAAGACGGCAGTCCTCGTGTCACAAATAAGACACGAAGATCTGGAGTCGAGGATGATCGCCACGCACTCTTATCAAGTCTCCAACATCCGCCGAGCTTCTTTCCAAAACACCTCGAACGAGTGTGCTGCAGTGTTTTAATCGCCTCAGTATTCAAAGCACAAATAAGCGTGTCATCACAGGAAGTTGTGGCTAGTCCCCTTCCTGTTCTTGTGCCTGGGTGTAGCGACAGAGACACTTCCCTTCCTCTCTGAGGGGGGTCACACCCCTCACAGACACACTCGCTGGGTTTCTGATCCTGTACGTCTGTCACCAGCTCAGTTGGCAGCTGTCACCGTTTGTAAGTGGAGGCAACAGGTGTCTTGTTCAGACAGCGCCGAGCGTAGCAGCATCTGTGGCCAGGCTGTGTGCTTGCCGTCGAGCAGGCGACTCCTGTTTAAGCGCGGGGGTTCATGGAGACCGAGGTAGGCTTTTTGTTTTTTTTGTAACAACGATTTGAAATGTTTTGTATTCTGCGTAGACGTAAGGCCTTGAACAAAATACATCACACAGTGCTGTGGTGTTCACATTTTACCAGTTGGTGCAAGAGCTAATAAATAACATAGATGTTTGGTTTTCTCCAAAATGTCCTTTTCTGACAAAAGGAGGAAGACATATTTTTCTTTAGTGACACGTGCATGGCGGTGAAATGCAAAAAAAAAAAAAAAAGTTCCCTTTGCACATGCTATTGTTGACATTTGAGCAACACATATTGGGTAACCGAAGGTCTGCAAATTTGCTCAAAGACATCTGCTGCGTCTCGCTCTGTAGCTACCAGCGCAGCCCGGGGAAGCGGGATCAGCAGAAATTACAAGGCGCACACGCACCGTCAACAGCGGTATGATAAAGTCACGGCCCGGTTTTTTTAGGGTGGACGCTGAGTTTGTTGCTGAATCTGCAGATGCGTTGCTGTGGCGCCTGCACATCGCCACCACACCATATGTACACGCGGAGATGAGTAGTCCTGTAATTATTAATAATACATCGTTGCGTAGAAACAGATAAGGCCAGCGGTTTATAATCTAGAGCGTCTGAAAGGCTACACGCCCACGGAAAGTCCGATTTTCTTTTCTGAGTTTTAGAAGGCTTGACATTATTTCTCCCAACCCAGCTCTGTTTGTCTCTTTTTTTCCACCAGGCTGGTATCGTGTCTCCGTTCAAGCGAGTCTTCCTGAAAGGAGAGAAGGGGAGAGACAAGAAGGCCCAGGAGAAAGCCACCGAGCGCAGGGCCCTCCACACCTTCTCACTCTCCCAGCCTGACCACCGTATCGACCCCGACATCCTGCTCAATGACTACATTGAGAAGGAAGTCAAAGTAAGTGTGACCAGCAGGGACAGGACGCTCCTACCTGCATTTTTTAAATGTTGCAGTAGCATGTACTCAAGCTGCACACAGTTCAGTTCTACAGTCAGTAACTGTCCAGAAATATGAATTTGAAACTGGAGAATTAAATTTTAAAGTGGAAACAATTCAAATCAATGCAATTATTTAAGTTATTAAGTAATTAACTTAGTAAGTAGCAAATAACTAAGTTAATTTAAGTTGTTCGGTGCTGCACTGTGTGTTTGTCGGCTGGTCTCGCGTGTTACTGCTGGAGTTTGCTGCTCTGCTAACGTTAGTCTCTGTGTTACGGTGTGCTATGGTACAGTCTTGTTATGGTAACTAGTTAGTCATTAATTGAAAGATAAAACGTACTCTAACTCTAGTGCGTACATCCTGTAGATTGTTCGGGTACTGCACCCTCTCGCAGTTGATTTCTGCCCTCTTCGTCCCCTTCTTGGAAAGAAGCTCGCTTTTTGGCATTTGTTAATTGATTCAGAACTCTGTAATTTTTTTGTACAACTCTCTTAGTAAAACGTTTGTGCATGTTCTCTCCCTGGCCAGTACTTGGGGCAGCTGACATCCGTTCCAGGATACTTGAACCCTTCAAGTCGCACGGAAGTGCTGCAGCTCATTGACACTGCAAGGGTAAGTATCCCAGAAAGAGGATTTAACCTGGCATCTATCATTATAACGTGCGTAACTGTCCACACTGGCTGCCTCTGTGATTCTCAGAAGTCCCATCAGTTGGCAGGCCAGCTGACCTCAGAGCAGGATGCAGTGGTGAGCTTGTCGGCGTACAACATAAAGCTTGTATGGCGCGATGGAGAGGACATCATCCTAAGAGTGCCCATCCATGATATTGCTGCTGTCTCCTACATCAGGGATGACTCTTTGCACCTCGTGGTGATCAAAACAGGTAAAAGAAAAAAATAAATTAAAGTTCCTCTAATTGTTTTCTTGTATAGTATAACTTATGAATCTTGTTCGACAACAGTTGTGTCTGCTAAGCTGGCAAAAATTCAACAATGCTAATTTAAGAATGACCAGATTTGACCGTGTGTGTTTGATGTTTCTCAGCCCAGGAGTCAGGAGGCTCCCCTTGTCCCAGCTCGTGTCCTGACCTGAACAAGTCTCAGACGCTGAGCTCCTTATCAGAGAGCGGAGCCGTTCTCGTGGAAGTCTGCTGTCTGCTTGTGCTGGCCGTCGATAATAAGGTATTATTTCGCATCTAGAGCAACACGCATGGTGTGCGTGCGGTGCATTCCTGTAGCTCAGTTTAGAGTACACAATCGAGAACGGCGCACGTCAAATCAACTCCCAGACACTTATTTAAAATGTGAATTTAAATTTGGGCTCCAGGCCTCCTGCGGCGCTCTTTGTTGAAGGTTCCCTGTGGAGTTTTAGACTCTAGTAGCACACACAGCAGGGCGCAATGGTGTTATACTACTCCACTGATCGACAGGTAGCAGTAACACACTGAGACACATTTCAGCGTATTGTGTAGTTCTGTATTTACAGTATATGTTGACAGCCAGAGGATTGTCATGAATTGGTTTAATGGCGAAAAATGTCCTTTAGGCAGCAGCAGAGGAGCTGTGTCTTCTGCTCAGCCAGGTCTTTCAGATCGTTTACACAGAATCAACCATCGACTTCTTGGACCGAGCCATTTACGATGGAGCAACTACACCTACCAGACACCTTTCGCTATACAGTGGTAAGGGAAAATGAAATGAAAATGACTTGCAGGCTCTGTACGCTCAGTCACAATGACGGGAACAGATGAAAGACAGAACGAGACAAAGTTCCCAGATTATTAGTTTGGTTTCTTTTTTCAGATGACTCTTCAAGCAAAGTGGATGTTAAGGAGGCCTTTGAAGAAGAAGCGAACACGTTGTAAGTGCGCCGCCGGCGATTCTGTCACGTCTCTCTGAAAGTGCTTTACGTCTGCTCGCCATTTACAAGAGGTGCATTCTCCCCTCAGCCCTTTCCAAGAGGCAGAGGAAAACTCGCCGTCGCCTTCCACCCCAGCGTCCCCTCAGACGAAGACCGCAAGTGAAGGAGAGCTCAGCACCACTGCTGCTGAGCTGCTGCAGGACTACATGACCACGGTATGACCGTTCCAGCCTCTCTGTCTTTGCCCCTTTTCTGGTTTTGAGTATCTTTTTAAGCTGTACTAGTTCTTGTTTTGATTTTTTTTTCCTTCCCATAACATTTCCACTCTAGCTGCGCACCAAGCTGTCATCACAAGAGATCCAGCAGTTTGCTACCCTGCTCCATGAATACCGTAACGGTGCCTCCATCCACGAGTTCTGCATTAACCTGCGACAACTCTATGGGGACAGCAGGAAGTTCCTTCTACTTGGTACGTACGCCCTATATTCCCGTCAGTTAAGGTGCATAGACCCCCTTACAATCAGGCCCAACGAGAGCTGGAGAAGTTCAAGCACAAGGCTGCACTTATGATTCAATGTACACAACTAAAGTTTGTTCCTGGAAGCAGACATCTCCACACCTGTGTGAGCTTATCGTTTGTCCTCACGGTGTTCGGTCATGGTTCAGGAGAAGCAACAAAGGAGTCAAAGAACATCTATGATTTGCAAATGTCAACAAATGGAACAGAAAGTGGTGGCTAGTAACAAAGCTGCTGTTGTGAGAGAGTGAGCGAGCGAGTGGATGGGGCTCGGTCAGCCATCCATAGAGATGACGGAGGGAGGAGTTTCCAGGTTACCTGCAACACACACCACACAGAGCTGCTTAACCAGCCTCTGAGTGGAGGTGAAACAGGTAGCGCTTGCTCACTAGTGTACCTGTGTAAATCCCTTTTCCGTCAGATCTGTTGAACTGGTCTAATTTTGGGTATTTTCAGCCTCCGTTTTATTGTGCAGTTGCGCCGGGACGTATTTACAGACACTAAGTAGCTGCTCTCAGAATGAACCGATGTGCTGATGTGGTCTGGACACGAATGCGTGCCTGGGAATAGTGAAGCAAACAGTCGACAGCAGTGTCACAGTCTGGCTTGGTTATATGCCAGTAAAGCCTCAGCTCACTATCGCTTCCAGTTTTCCTGCCGCAGCAGTGTCAGACCTACTTCCAGCTCTCCACACGAAAAAGCGAGACATTATAAAATCATCATTTGTGGCTAAAAGTCCCATCTGCGCTGCAGGTCTCCTCAATGTCTGTCATATCCGATGTAAAAGTCCATGACATCACAGTAAATGTTGTGTAAAACGTGTGCCATAAAGACAGATGTCACGTCAGACACAGTCCATGACGGAGTGCATTGTGACGTTCCCCCTGCAGGCCTGCGTCCCTTCATACCAGAGAAGGACAGCCAGCACTTTGAGAATTTCCTGGAGACCATTGGCGTGAAGGACGGCCGAGGCATCATCACGGACAGCTTCGGCCGTTACCGGCGGACGGCCAGCTCCGCCTCGGACTCCACCACCAACGGCAACGGCGCAGCCGGAGGAAGCGCCGCCTCGGACGAGGGCCAGGAGGCCTCGGAGGGAGACGAATGGGACCGCATGATCACCGATATCAGCAACGACATCGAAGCTCTCGGCTGCAGTATGGACCAGGAGGGAGTGACACCGTGACACGGCGGGCGAAGAAGGGAGCTGGCATAGAATGGCAGCCCCGATCCTCAAATGAACAGTAGGCATGAGCTGAACGGATCAGATGAAGGTGGTCCTTAGCACTGGCCTAAGATTTGGTTAATTGTATTTTCCTCTAATTGTCAAGAGGACGTTGTATAGTCCCTACGCACTCACAGGAAACCTCAACCTGTTACCACATAAAACATGAAGTCAACAAATGCACTTACGCAGACCCTGTAGGTGAGACGCCGTCATTTGGCTGTCGGAGGGATTCATGGCCTCTGATATATTTTTAAAGTTTTCTTCTTTTTTTTTTTTGTACTCATTTATTGGCAGTATCTGCCACTGCTGTCAGCAATGTAGCGGAAACGTCCAGAGTCTTTGAGAGTATTCCAGTGAGCGAATACCCTCCAAGACTCCGGAGAGTCCATCAGAGGAGTGTGTACATGTTTTTAGAAGGTTAAGTCTGAGGCTTGTACTGGTTTGTGCTTTTTCGTATTCCTATAGGTCAATCAGCTTCACCATTTATTTCCCCACGTGCGTGTTGCTGTGAGAGTGTAACATTTTGCTATCTATAATTTTGTTTTTTTATTTGTGTACCACTTCTTTTTGTTTTTACACTATCATTTTTTGTTATCAGTGTTTATTCATTTATATAATTTTGACTTATTCAAACTGACGAGGAAATGCTGTCAAAACAAAACAAGACAAAAAAAAATTCTCATTCAATTCACGCGACTTGAGTGGGGACTGTATTTGACAAAGCCAGTTATGGCTGATGTAAATTTATGATTTTTTTTGTTGTTGTTGTTGTTCTTCTCCTGCAGGTCATCTCGTTATGTCTGTGCGACATCGCATTTATCTGTCATTGTGCCTTTACACTGCAGTACTGCTGCCAACTGTCTGTCACCCGCAGACAGGTAATTATGAACTGTAACTACAGTTGAGCAAATCATGGTTATTAAATAACGGCTACTTTAAACAGACTGCCTGTTTTTTGTCGCAAACTTACAAGCATTGTCATTTTTCGGTCGCCTGCTGCGCGATCAGCGGCCTGAAGTGAGACCCGCCGGCTCATTTAATTTGACCCCCGCACGCCCGAAAGTGACACACGAGGAGACGGTTTCATAATCTGAGCGTGATCATCTCTGACTGATCATCTGCTTGGATGCACCTAAGCCGCCGTGGAGTTTCATCAGAGCAGATCGCGCTGGACGTTGCCCTCAAAGTTGGGGATTAGTTTGGTGAGTCAGAGGGACGAGAAGCTGGCAGGACAGATCGCGCTGAGCACATTCCATTCTGCGACGCCACTCACCGGGCTCTTTTTTTTTTTTTTTTCCCCCTCACAGAGCTACTTTTATACGATTTTTCCATCAGTAAGTTTTAAAACTACAACACACATTGGAATGGGAAGACGTGCGTGACGTTGCCCGGGTTGTTTGTTTTGGGAATGGGGCAGGAGGTATAGGAGCGCATGTACAGACTGGAACACTACACCTGGGTTCGGATAGCCACTTTGGCTTGAGACACCGTCTGCCGCCAGACAAAAGGATGAGAAAATCAAGAAGCCCATGATCTCACCGAGCCCACACAGATTCTCTCTCTCGTCACACGGGCGAGCTTCGTCGTACCTGTTTGTGACATTATGTTGCTTCACTCCGGTTGTCGTACAAGTGATTTTGAAAAGGCATTAATATTTCATTTAGCCATAGTTGCAGTTCAGAACATGCCGCAGGCGCGCGTCGTTGTTTTGAGTGCAGAGGGAGAGAGTAAATGATTGTTTTGGACGTGGCCTCTGTCTTTCTCACAGTACTTGGCAGAAGCCTAATTGGCCTCCTGTAAATTCTCTCCCTAATCCAGTTTTAGACAGAACAGAATGACTCGTGACAGCTCCTCATTCAAAGCAAGTAATTATGAACTGGATCAGTTGGTTTAATGCGGTCATTAAAAGATCCCACGCTGTTCCATAAAGAGTTTTCCAATTATCTTTACAACAACGACCGGAGCCCCTGTAGTGCCTCTGGAGTGACTTTATCACCTTGCATGAGTGTGCCTCATGAAGAAGAATCAGATGGGTGTTTGTTTACACGCCCATCTACGCTAATGATTCAAGAAATGAGAAACTTTATTTGAGTTTTTTGCTTTAGTTGAAACCTGCTCGGGTCTTTTGGTTCATACAATTTCAGATAGTTCCACAGTATGCTACCTGCCCAGCACCAATAGCTGCATATGCTGCATCCAGTGTGGGTGGAAACGGAAAGAGCTGGAAAGAGTTCACTGTATCGACTTAAAAAAGCATAAAATGTTATGTTAGCGGCTGGTTTCCCAAGTTTCTCAAGGACAATTTAAGCTTAAACAAATATATAACTTCAAATATATAATAATAAACAATGATACATTATATACTTATATTTTATACAAAGCACACAGCCTTATACAAAAATGAAAAGGAAACTGCAAATGAGGGGCTTTTTCCCCAAATTAATATCCCACATGAAAAGCTATTCTTAGTTCCAGGGCATGTTTAATATGTGTTCAGGAGCTGGTCCAGGTGTTCCTCTGACCTTATAAATCTATTTTCTACATTCTGAATCTGTCTTAACTCTCTAGGGGTGTAAATGGACCTCATGCGTCTGTAACGTGCCTCAATTTGTCAACAGCAACAACAAAAAGATTGATGAAGCGCTTATTTCCACGCCTGTGTTATTGCTCGTTAAATGTTGCTGGTCAAAGTTCCAGCTTTGCAAAATGTCACAAGTGAGGACATTCTGTTGGTCTTTAAACGTCTCACCCTTACAGCAAATCTTTGCCGAGATGGAAGGCGCCAGAGACTCTCCTGCACAAAGGCTCGGCGTGCTCCAGTCTCGCCCTGCGGTTCACCTCGGTGTGCTTTCTGTCAGCCCGTCGTGCTTTGAGTTTTACAGCTCCGTCTTGGTGAGAACTGCAACTCTGTGGTGGTGTTACATCTGTTCATATTCCTGGAACAGGATGGCAGCTACATTTCTAGTCGTGAACATGTGAAAAGTGAGCTCTTGGTAGACAAAATATATATATAAAAGATATAAATGAAGTGAATGCATCCCGTTTTTAAAACACACACACAAAAAAGTCCTAACACACTGTAATTTCCCTAGAACTGAATGCGGGTCATACTATTGAAGTGTTTTCCCTGTAAACCAACTGCTTATGACGCCTAGATGTTGCATCAGGACTGTGGCTTCAGATAAAGAGTCTGGCCTTCATGCTTCAGCAGCAGAGATAACGCCTGATTTTAGGCCTGTCAAGTCATTTTGTCATGCAAATGAGATGGTTTAGGCATGAAATTAATAAAATGGCAAACTCCAGTGACAGCTGTTGAGCAGAACTGGAATCTAAACAAGTACAAAGTGCTTTTCTGAACAGTAGAACAATAGTGACACTGTTTATTTAGCTGTTGTAGCTTAAATCTAATTCAAAATGTACTCTGGTGGTACAAATAAAAAAGAAATGAAACCACCTCGATCACCAGAAACTTGTTAGAGGAAAGTGTTTGGTGGCCCCTTTTGGCAGTCTTTCAGTCAAAAGGAGACGTGGCTTTCAGGAGCGGTAGGCTCGCATAAAGCTGGAGCTCATGCATGAAAATCTCAGGCTCAGCAGAGTCATTCATGACATGCCACTTCAGACCCTCCAGATGGAGGGGACACGGGGATCAGCGAGCGGGTTACGCCGAGTGTCTCACATGCAAAAAAAAAACAAAAAAACCCCAAACCTCATGACCCTCGTGCTCATGTCCTCACACATACACAAAACTGTGGGGGCCCGGCTTGTTCCCAACTGTTTACACAAGTTCTGTGCAGAGATGACTGCTATCTGCAGAACAAAAGCGCCAGGACGAAAATGACAGAGAGGCTCATTTGAAGAAAGGAAGGGACAAAAAAAATATGTTATAAAAATATTTCATTGCAATTTTCCAAAGCTTAAAGCAATAATCCCAACTCCTGGAAGATACCATTATTTGTTTTGGGGTTGATAGTTTGATGAGATCATACCACTCTCATATTTCTCTCCTGGCTGTAGCTTTATAATTAACATACAATCGTGAGGGTTGTATCACTCTTACTCTCAAACAAGACTCGCCAAAAAGCAAATAAGTGTCTTGACAAGAGGTCAAAATATTACCTCCCGCATCTGTACGTGTACTACATGCCGAAAGGAATCCGAAAACTGCGGTTCAAAAAATGTAAGAGCAGGTATGACGCTGAACTGAACAGGATATCCCCGTTAAGATATTTTGCGAAAAGCTATCAACGCCTACGGAAAGCGTATGAGTAGCTTGAGGTACTGCAGAAGCTGCATCCAAGTGCAAGAGAAGACACACCTTCAGTGTCTAATCTAAGCTCCTTTATTGCACATCCTTCATCTCTGTACTGATCGGAGACTCCGTGCGTACCACAAGAAAGAATATACTTCAGATTTTGTTGTGATGGCATGCAAATTAATGTTTGAAAAAATCCAACGTCCAACGTCTTGATGGATTATTTATTCCCAGTACATTTGCAAAAATATAATAAGCACTGACAATGAACCCTTTAATGTGTTTTTCTTTTTTACCAAACAAGTTTTAAGGTATGTTCCAGTTGATTATAGGCTTAGTAACACAAGCCAGGTGGCATTGTGCCTCCCGGTTCAGGGCACCTTGCAAGCTGAGACCAAGCATTGTGTTGGTACAACAAGCTAATCATATAACGTTGGAACAGTCTGAGCAGTAGTAGACGCAGATGTTAACCTTGTCATTTCAGGTAATCTGCTCGGCTGGTACGACTGTTGTGGCAAACAAATTAGACGTCGCGCGAGACCGCTTTAAAGACGTGATTATGTTCAGACTCGAGGGCCCAAAAGGAAATGAGTAAGGAAAGGCCTTATCGTGACCGTCGACATAACAGGATCCACGTGGTGAACTCGTCTGGTCCACACAGAGGTCTAGGTGAGCTGTAATTTCATGTTTACCCATGAAACCAAACCATGTTTTTCGTTTCAAACGGACAGCGTCCTCTCAAACGCCTACTTTCAGATCGTAGACGAGGCACAGCTCGAACCAAGGCGCGAACTTTAACAGTCATTTGAAAGAACAAATCATCTTCATCACATTCTACAAAAAAAGAAAAGAAATCATTGTTTGCTACCGCGCACTGACTCATATGCATTAGGTATAATGTACAATTTGTGTCAATATTAAGGCATCTTTCTAAAAGCACAAAACATTTAGATAAAGATCCAGGATGTGGAGCAAAGAAAGAAAGAAAGAAAAAAAATCTTGACCGTCGCTCACTCGTCACTACTGACTGGCATTATACAGAGGTCTGTATGCAGTAAAAATATATTCAAATATTCAATCTCTGCTTGTAGAGAGAAACCACGAAGGTCCCAGGAAACAGCTTGAGAGTGCTTTAGTTTAAAAACTGTACATCAAGATGGCCTAAAGGCCTAAAATCTGCTGCGGTTTTAAGACAGAGAGTGAGAGAGAGAGGCTGTATATAGCTGCCATGTATAGTTTAGTGGCAAAAACACTTCATATGCACCTACTGTAATCTTCTTCTAAATAACATACATTACCTAAATGCCTCTCTTTGATTATAGGGATCGTAAAACAAGGTTTATCCCCACATCATTGTGGTCAAGCCCTAAATGCACAAAGGATTTCGCCGCTATCTAACATATGGCCACGGCTGGCATGACGCACCGGAGCAAAGATGGCACGAGGCCATCACTAGCAGAGCGAGAAACGGCGAGAGTTAATGTTCATCTTGGTGACCCCGATGAGCCTCAGAGGGGCAGAGAGGCCGAGGCCCGGCGTGACCGGACATTCGCACAGCAGGTCCGACAGCTCGTCCCGCTCCTCGAGGCCAAAGGTGGCGTCGTTGAGCATCCTGCGGTGCAGGTGGCACATCTGCTCGATCTTCAGCTTGTGGATGTCGTTGCGGAGCCGCATGAGCTGCCTCGCCAGTTGCTGGTCCTGCAAGCGCATGTCCGTCTGATGGAGAGAGACAGAGAACAGCTGCGGAGTGAGCGGTTAACTCAAATTTTCAATGACTAGATGTCAATTTGTGAGTTTTAGTGGTGCAGATTGTAGCCAGGCTAGCTGTTCTAGCTAGCAAGATCATTTCCTAAAGCAAACTATTCCTTTAAACATATGCCGACCAGTTTTACTTCTAACTACGATTCCAACAATTTACATGTAGTTCATATTATCTAGATTAACGGGAGGTCCATGCATTCAGTCGTGTGTCCCAAAGTCTAAAAAGAAAACCCACGGTGGGGTATCCACAAAGCGAGTTTCTCGTCATAAGCTCTCTCAGTTTTATGTCCTTCATGTTCACTGTCTACGTGCAAAGATCTTCTCACTTGTTGGTCAGTATGATTTCTGCCTCTGACAGTGCCTCTTTGTGTGCTCAGTCCAGGTCAACCGTGGGTGAATGTGCAAAGCAATTGAGCAGAGTAAAAATGATTACACTCGCAGAAACAGGTGTGTAACAAAGTTTCAATCCAACTCACTCACAAACATGAACAGGATGCCTCTGGCAAGTGATTGGACATTGTGTCCATCGCGTGATTCGAATTGTGGAGTACCTTAATAAGATTTTTGCAACAGGGCCTTCCAATTTAGAGATTGATAGCAAACTGCTCCATGTTCAAAGATACATGATAAGTGTGTGCATTGTCAAGAAGGTCTCACCAGTTCTCTCCTCAGCCAGCTGAGAGCTTCATCGATGTTCCCAAATCCCTTCAGTACGCCTGACGGCAACTTGCACTGAATCACATCAGAGTTCCCCACGGTCTCTTTGGGTGTGACTGCTTCCCCTTCGGGGTCCACCTGCATGGGGCTTTTATCAGCTCCTGGCTCTCTGAAACTTTCCGTCTCGAGCCGAGCCTTCCACTCCAGGTAAGAAGGTCTCCTGGTCTGCAGTCTTAATTTCTCCGTCAGGGCCTTCAAGCTGGTGAGATGGTCATCTGCAGGCAAATCCACGTCTTCCCCACATTCTGCTTCTTCCTCCGGGACACAATCCTTGTCCACCTTAAGCTGAGGAGCTGAGGGTGTGTCCATCATTGATCTGCTAAACACAAAAAGCTTCCTAAAAAAAAAACGGTTCAAAATAAAAGCAGATGTCGGCTCTGGCTCTTCATTGGTGGCCTCTTTTGTTGCTAGAAATGACTGTAATCACAGAGATGTTTCCTTCCTGCGTCCACTCTCTCTGCTCTTTGTCAGAAAGTCGATCTTCAAAGGATTTCTACTGGGTCCACTGGAGTCTTAGAGGCGGGTAATCTTTCAAAACTGCAGAGAAGAGAGGATGCAAGTTGTTAAACATGGCCACAGGCCACCAAATCCACATGACAATGGACAAGACTAACTTGACATCTGACAAAAAGGCTACACCTCAACTGCGGCATCGTGGCGCGATAGGCTCGCTTGTACAAGCAAGCTGATGTATATCAGAGAGACTTTTCTCTCCACCACCCTCAGTAAGCCGATTCAGATTGAGCATTTGGCTCCTCACATATCACATAATAAGAGATCAGCACACACACACACACCGAGGGAACACACCTCCAGGATTTTCCTTTAACAGGAACAAACTGTTTCCATGGCAACAACACGGGGACTGTAAATGAATCAGCAAATTTCCACCTCCTGTCCTCGGGGCATATTGCCATAACCAACCTGAAGTGACAGACGGCTGGCAAGAGGGGCACAATGGCTGACGGTGTTGCTCTTTTACAACAACCCTTCTGTTTACAGCTAAAAGCATATGTGACCATAATAAATGATTCACAGAGTAACAGATCCCGATCGTCCTCATCACTTTATGGGCACATTAAAGTACTCTTTATTAGATCTCTTTTTTTTCCCCAACCATGTGCATTTTGGCTCCGCTTTGAGCTAAATGCTAACGTCCTCATGCTAAAACTGAAATCTTGACCTGATGGCAGAAAGTCAGAGGATAATCAGCGTCATCCTGAGGAGGCTGCGGATGTCTGCACACAGTTTCACACTATTTGTCCAGTAGTTACCAAGATATTTAACGTAAAATATCACAGTGGTGCCAAAACTGTAGAGGAGGATTCAAGAGATTACTGTCAATCCATCCAGATTTCAGTATATTTTTTCAGTTTAGAAACAGTGGAGTGAGTATGGAGGCTCACAGGAAGGACTAACTCAGCAAATAAAGTCACAAACTAAGCCTCTTAAATAATATGGCAAACACACACTCATAACAGCGGCAGCAAAAGCAGACTTTCTTTTGCCCAGTGTCCTCTTACAAAGTTCTTCAGGCGCTCAATAAGTGGTTAGTGCTCACTTATTCCATAATGGGCACAGCAGACCAGCAGTGAAGTCATTGTATCTAATGATAGGCTTGGCTGTTTTGCAAGGTAAAATAGACCTCTCACTGTGCAGAGTGGCTGACTTGTGAATGCCCGGGAATGGATCCTGTCCTTATTCTCTAAGGGAATCAGTGTGTCTCTGGAGGCCACATTGTTACAGGAGACCAGCGCGAGGGGGGTGAAAATCCATACCACATGCATTTTTTAAAGAGTTTGTAAAGACCGTGGACGTACAGTAAGGAGGTGCGTTCGTGAGTAGCAACTGCAGAGCCAGGAAGTTTAAAAATATGGGCAGAAATGAACACAAATGATATAATAAGCTGTGATCCCAATTATAAATAAATAAAGGGTTTAAAGTCTTAACAGCAAAAAGGAAACAAACCGGCCTCTTGTTGGCTTGTTGATGATTTAAGAGGTACTTTTGGTGACCTCAGCCACTTCTGAATAGACCAACAGGAAATGTTTCTCTTTAGAAAAGCCAGAATTTACATCCTGAATCTTAAATGCAGCCTGAGGCAAATACAAACACGACGCGCAACATATCTATCCACATTATTCAAATCTCCCAGCTGGCGTCCCAAAGTAAACAGTACGGTAAACATTACCATAGATTCCTCTGGTTTCAAGGCGGCCGAATTCTGCTTGCTCAGAAAGATCCAGCTGCAGTGGTGCCACACCAATAAAATTTATTTTGTGGTGTGGGACTACGAGATGCCAAAACCTGGTCCTGGCTTATGAAGCCTGGCTCTCCTGTCTGGAACATGCCGGCATGTCTACATAACAAATAGAGTAACTAATCAGGCTTTAGTGTGTATCTCGCTAGTCTATAACATAACACACCTCTGAGTCATTTCCATTCAAGGGTGTTAAATTTCCAAGGAGGGTTCATTATGTCTGGCTACACAGTGCGCTACATGAGAATATGAGCATTATTATCCATAGAAATCATCACCGGGATCACAAGTGGGCTCAAAGAGATGAGGAGCCTGACACAGAAGCTATTCATAAAGGTAAACACCCAATTACTGTGGCCTATTGGATTTCTCTGTTGTGGCAACAAAAACTTAATGTGAATCAAAATATGCCACATTAACTGCCTAAAGTAATAAATAAACAAATAACAATATGAGTATCAGGATCAACAGGTGGTCTTTTCTGGTTATGATCAGAAATAAGGATGAGTTTAAACATTTCTGTGAGAGGATAAGATAACAGCATCTGTGTGACCATCACACACCATTCCTGTCGTCAATCAAATCACATTATACCTGAAATTAAAGCGAACTTAGTCCTACAATACAAGTGAAATTTTAGATGGCCCTGTGGGGTGGGTTGTAGTTCTGCATAACACACACACACACACACACACACACACACACACACACACACACACACACACACACACACACACACACACACACACGCTCACACATGCAGTACACCCACGCATACACACACACAGAGTAAACTATAGTGGTGGAAGAAGTTCTCAGATATACTCAGAAGTACTCCGTTACAAGTCCTGCGTTAAGGAAGTTAGTTAATGTACAAAAGCTGTATCAGTGAAATGTAAAGTGCAACAAGTAAAAGTACTCATTATGTAGTATAATGTCTATTAAAATACTCAAATATCTCATATATTATATATCACTTGAATGTTGCAATTAGTTAAGGCTTTTTTATAATGCATACTGCTTCTTTATCCATAATAATACATCATACTTAATTTCTTAATGATATTCTGTATTATTATTATTATTGATGTGCATAGCAAATTGTTATTTAAACTATAAAATAAATGTAGACTGTTTGTAGTGGACTAGACGTTTCTCTCCTTAATCATCACATAACATCAGCACAAAACATTATTACTAGATCTATATATTTCCTTCTTCTCCACATTGTTTTGCTCTCTGTTTAGACTACAGAAGGACGAAGGATCTCGGAATGTAAAGTTGTGGTCAAGTTTACTAATTGAATACTTTTTCCCCTTCATTTTAGCCATGAAGCCTCAGCATGGAGACAACAACGTGCATCTCTGATTGGTTTCCTTCAGGAGACAGACTGGCACGATCCCTACGCATTAATCTAACATCTAACTTTGACATTTGCGCCATAAACCGAGTGACACGAGCGTCCACGCGAGCACGCGTCCATTCAACCCTCCTCTTATTTTCCTGATGTCGCGCTGCAAGGTGAGACAGCGCCAGCATCACCTCCAACGCCGTCACTCCAAGTGCGCGCGGCTCGTTTACCTTGTCACCAGCTGCTTAGTCCAACTTGTAGTCAGCCTGAATCCAAGCAGCCATCAGTGGGAGACCACCACGGGCTCCCCGCTCCCTCTGATGTGATGCTATCCCCCCTCCAACAGCTCCGCGGTCCACTTGTTTTTGAGCACACAGCTACCGGAGGAGGGGCGGGACGGCTGCGTCAGGTTCTGGTTGCTTGGAGACGCCCCAGGAATCCCTATCAGACTTCCCGCCGCATGAATATTAATTGTGGGGCGCGCCACAGACTAATAACTAAACAACAGCTTCACTCTTACTGTCATTTTTTTTATTGTCATTATTATTATTCAACAAAATACGACACAGACTTGGACAAGAAGTACAAAACGTGGAAAATTCAAAACATGAGCACAGACTGGTTAACCACAAAGTTTTCATTGGTTACACATTTCTTCCCTTATAAAGTTACTATAATAAATTCTGCCTGAATAAATACAAAGAGCTCTTTAAAAATGGACACATCTGAAAAATATATATATATATATACACACATATCAAGTTTACTGCTTCCTAGTGCAGATTGGTAACAGCTTTGTGCCGCATTATAAGACTCTATAGTGATTTTCATCATGGTATGTAAGGCTGGGAGATAAAAACACATCACTCTGTCTTCACTTCAACATGACTTGCAGCTTTTACAGACTCTGGTGTTTGTTTTAGCGCTGGCTGTCTGCTGAGTCATATCGTTGCAGGGGAAAACGAACATGAACATACCAGGAAATACTGTTACTGTTTCTAGTAACGGCCCCGCCCGAAAAACTCCAAGACAGGTGAGTCAACAACTTGTTGTTATAATACAACGTAAGCTATGGATTCAGTGAGCTCATATGAATTATTTAGCATGATGTTGATAAAGGGTATCTCCGGGTACTCATACAATTCAAAGACATGCACTTAATCAGTGACTCTGAATGATTATGATCTGAGAGTGGCGATTTGTTCAGGGTGTCGCCCAAAGTCAGACCGTGATGAGGATAAATGGTCCCAGGAGGTTAATGGATATATAGTCATCAGACATTCAGCAAGTCGTCTAAACATACTGTGATTGTCATACTTTGAAGTGCTTCATTCTTATAGCGTAAAACTCAAAAATGAATGTGCTCAAACTCTGTGGAACAAACGCTGTCCGGATATAGATACTCGAAGAACTTGTAGGATCGCAAACCAACAGTGACAACAGCGACCGCACATTAATATTACTTTAAAATGTTTGACAAATAGTTCAAATAGGGCTGGTTTCTGTGTGTCGTGTCTTTTCAAGTTTAACAAGTGTAACCAGGAAAAAGCCACAGTCTGAACAACACTTACTTTAAAACAGACTAAAGGGACAAAAATCCTATATTTCAGTTTCAGCTACACTGTGACAACTTTCTCTGTCACCCTAACCTCCTACACACACACACACCTGAACGCCTGATGCACATTCAATTATCTACAGGATGAAAGATGAACACAGTCATGTAGTGTAGCAAATCTTTTCTTCGCTTCTGTTGATAATGTTTTATTGGAACTAAATAGTGTTCTACCTTGTGTTATTGACAATGTTCGTCACTCAGTGTTATATCTTGGGATTTATCTCACCTCCTATGAGACTAACGACCTCAAATCTAAATTCATTTCATAAAGTAAGTTCCTCTATGTC
This sequence comes from Nibea albiflora, assembly GCA_014281875.1. Taxonomy (NCBI): domain Eukaryota; kingdom Metazoa; phylum Chordata; class Actinopteri; family Sciaenidae; genus Nibea; species Nibea albiflora. The sequence continues at coordinate 10,027,528 of CM024802.1, read as the reverse complement.
ATCATCAAACGATGGGATGGCACGTATGGCAGGTCTGCTATCTGCGACATGTACAGTGTTCAGGGAAGCTGCTGGAGGAGTGGAGGACCCTGAGCTGAAGCTGTGCAGTCCCTGCCTTCTTGACCGTACTCCATTGATAGGTGGAGGACTGTTGAGGACCTCCATTTTATTGGAGGCACTCACACCGTCACCTGCAGGTGTTGCCAGGGCGCCGAACAGCTGCTGCATGAGGCTCGACTTCCTTTCCTTCCCCACTCCTCCTTCTGTGTCCTTCTCTTTCTCTGTCTCCACCCCCCTGAGACTAAAAACACCTATTGCTTCTAATGAGGAGTCCCTGTCCTCCATGGGCGGAGGCGGAGGGAAGCCCGAAGAACTTCGGGAAGCCGACATTCCAAAAGAAGGCGCGTAGCTTCCGAATGCCAAGCTGTCGCTGGAGATTTGGGGCCGTAGCGCTCTCCGTCCTACTCCCGTTAGTAACAGCTCCACCCTCAATACCCGCTCTCCTCCTTCCACCTTCCCTGCTCCCAGCACCGGCTCGCAAACTTCCCGACTCCTCCGATTCGGTGAGGTTGAAAATCGAGGAGTTGTGGTTCCGCTGCTCAGGAGGACGAGGAGAAGAGTGGTTACTGCTTCTCTTACTGGACTCAGAAGGATTGGATTCAGCAAACATGGTGTCTCCTCCCTGGTTTTGATTGTCTATTTCGCGCATCTTAGCCAGCAGCTGTTCTTTTTTGCGACGCGCTTCCTCTGCGGCTTGCTGATTGGCCAGAGCCTCCTGGTTCCATCTCTTCACCTCTTCCTGGACGTGGCTGGATGTCCTGTTGCTCTCTTCCTCCTGGTTTAACAGGGAACTTGTCCTTTTACTCTCTTCTTCCTCTTTAGCTTTCTCCCTGCCTGTGGACAAAAGAGATAAAGATAAAGTCATTACTCTTGCCTTCTTGTGCCTCTTATTATTTTTCTCAGATGACTTTGTACACACTCCGGTTATCTTACCATCTCTTAGTCTTTTTGCCTTCTCTTCGAGGACATTTAGCTCCTGGTTGAGATGCTGTTTCTCCTCTTTCTCCTGCTCTTTCTCCTTCTCCACCTCCTTCTCCCTTTCCTGTTCTCCGTCTGTCATCCTTAGCTGCCTGTCTTCAGTCACTGCCTGTCCCTCCACTCTATCGAGCTCCTGTTGACGTAAATTGATTGAGAAAGAGGCATGTGAGGTGACCGACGAGACAAACAACAGTGACAGAAGATGGAGTGTGGTTGTTGGGGTGAAGTGAAGTGGAGTCACTTCTTTGTACCTTGAGTGACAGGTATTCATCAGGTGCCTGTTCACTGTACTCATTGGCATCACTGATGGCAGGGGGCGGCGTGGGGAAATCCAGACTAGACATCCTGTCTTTAGTCGGCACTGCCTTGCTGCTGCTCCTGCTCGGGACTACGTGGGAAACAAAAGCAGATTCTATATATTAATATTTAATTGTGCTAATCCTATTCCAAATCATCTCTTGATACAGAGCGCTATGAGAACTTCATGGAAGTAAACACAGTTTACAAATGCACAACACTCATCAATTGTTAGGCCTTACCTTTCCGCTTTGTGCCGCTCTCCGTGTCTTTTCTTTGTGAGGGTTTCATCATGCGGTTGGCATAGATGTTCTTGGCATCTAGTTCTCTCTCCTTCTCCTGATAAGAAATGAATATTTTATACACTGAATACACAGACAGATACAGTTTGTCTCGGTTAGGTTTATTTTTATGCAGATGGACCTTGAGTTTATTGGTCAGTCGCTCCAGCTCCTCCTGCAGAGTCCTGATCTCCTCCTGTGCACTGATGGTCTTCTTCCTCTCTGCAGCCAGCTGCCTCTGGTAACTGCCATTGCTCAGCTCCATGCTGCGCTCCAGGCTCCTTCAAAACACACACAGATGTCAGTGCAAATTTGGCACAAATCTGGAGTTACTTATTACCTGCAGGTGACTGTTTATCTAGCTATAGTATAAGCATGTAAGAAGAGTCAAATCTATAAACTACATCTGCAACGCTCAGTTTTATCAATAGAGAAATAAATGAAGTCTAAAATAAATGTACCTTAATCTTTCGTTCGGCTTCTTGGGCCCGTGCCTTCTCTTCCTCTAGCTTGCGGCTTAGCTCGTCTCTAGCTCCTAACTCTCGCTTGTCGACCAGCTTCTTTAGACGCGCGATGGTCGACTGGCTCCTTTGCAGCTGCTCCTCGCTGTCCTTCAACCGCCGCTCGGCTGCCCGTTCCCGCTCTTGGGTACGCCTCAGTCGCTCACGCAGCACTTGGGTCTCGTTGGTGTGGCGGGACAGTAGCTGGGAAATCTCGCTTTCTGTGTCATCGTAGCGCTGGAGCGCTTTCTCTTGACGCACCTGAAGCTGCGGCGGGGAAAAGAGCAGATTCTCATTGTAGGATGCCAAAGGAAGAAAAAGATTATGTCAGACTTCTTTTTTACTATGACACATCAGAAGTGGCCACTAAAATCTGTTATTAAGTCAAGACTTCCTTCAGTTCCTGGCCTCGTATATTTAACTGAACCTGAGAGTTAGATCTACCTGTCTGAGAATTCGGTTCTCCTTCTGCAGCTCATCAGTGCGTTGTTGCAGCTCGGCGAGTGCGTTACGCAGTTCATTGATCTTCAGCAGGCGGGCTGACAGCATCCTCTTGGTGACCAGGTCCAGTTCTTTAGGGGGTGTGGACTCCTTGCTTTGTGATCGCACTCCCCTGCGATGCTGCTGGGTCAGGGGGTGGCCGCCTGGACGCTGTGGACGAGACAGACCCCTGCGCCCCACACCAGCTGCAATGTACGGAAAGACACACGATGTAGAAATCATTTAAAAGGTGATGATAATAAACTTATAGGCAATTATTGAAACAGGCTGATCGACTATAACATTCAAATGGAACCAATGAAAAACAATGCTGTGTATAATAGAGTTTTGGGTAAACGTTCAGAGTGAAAAATGTTCTTTTTTCATTTTTGTCCCACAGAAGTCACCATGTTCTGCCTTACACTGCCATCACCTGGACAGTACAGCACTTTAAATCAGTCAGGGTTATGTTTCATTTATTTATCAATCCATACTTAGTGATTTCCTTTCTTTACATACCTGTCTTGTAGAGGGGGCTACTAGAAATCCTCTTGGCCCGCACCCCTCTTTGAGGGGTAGGGGACGGAGTCCGGGACTGGGAGTACGACGAGAGCGAGCCCTCTGAAGGAGACCCATTCTCATAATCCTCAGAATAAAATGACCTACTACTTCTCCGTCCCTCTCCATCTGATATCTTGTCCCGATCTGGATCTGAACGCCACGTTCGGGTTTTCGATCTGCTGTCATCGCAGCTCTCTTTTTCTTCCTTATCCTGGATATTGTCCCTGAAGTTCTTTTTGTGTTTCTGGAAAGATGAATCTTTCTCTGTACTCCGGAGTGACTGGCGGCTGTTATCGGCATCCCGATTGTCTTCATACAGGTCAGTTATTTTTTCAGATTCCATGTTGTCACTTTAAGAAGAAATACTGCGTTGCCTTTAAACATAGAAAGTGGAAAAGAAACATCAGACGCTGAACATTACTTTACATTTTCTCTGAGTTACAGTTAACTATAAGAGAAGCATACCCATACAGGATGTACCTTACCTGATTTTACAGACTTACATAAAAAGGTTGACCATGACATTTTGTAATGTGCAATCCAGATAAAAACACTTCATTTTTATCCAAAACGGTAATAAGGAACCAGACCGTCTGGTTTCTCTCCGGTTTTCCGTATTGTGTGTCTTGGTCACTAAGCGACAACACACATGAGGTGGAATTTTCCATGAGGCTAATGATGTATGATATCACCGCAACACTGCTGCTACATTCAAAATACCAGTCTGCCCTCGTCTGCCCTGGTGCCTTCTTAACAGCCAGATTATGGTTAATGACTACACTAAGATGCATATGTACACATATGTTCAAAGAATACAGAAAACAGGAGAGATAAGTAAACATTAAGTGTTCAGGCGTTTACACTTGATTTATTCTGTTGAACATAGACATAGTATATTAAATATATATTGTACCATATATATCTTAACTTTTCCTGCACTTTTTTCCTTCTGCTGTATGAAATATAGAATTATTCTGACATTAGTTTGATGTATCTGTATTTATTATAATATGGGTCTTTTATGTTGCAAGCCTAATGGGTATGTATTTTTCTTTTTTTTTACCTATGAGACAAATGGTTTTTAAAAGTTCAAACAACCTTGCAAACATAAAATTCAAGACTAATACTGAGGAGCCAGGGCCGGTCTGCATTGTGTGCGTGTGTTAATGACATGTAAAGGTCGTGCAGTCATCTGGCCCTTTCATCAGCCCAAACAATAATAGAATCACTTGATGCGGAGGTAGCTATGGCGACACCAGTACACACACATCAACAGAGAAGAGCATAATTGTAGGTGGGACAGGACAGAGACGTCTACACCTGAATACAATCCTGTTTTGGAGGGAGGTGTTTCACATGTTTAATAACTTTGTTGGATGATACATAGTTAATGTGTAATGTTTTTCCTCCTCTCGAATGAATAGCACGAAGAATACACTAGCACCCATTTCAGTGGCATTATTTTGAATGACAGAAAATGATGTTTTAATTACGTGAATAGGCTTTTTGCAGCCACGTGAAATAGCAGGTAAACACAGGTGTCGCCAATGATATTAATTAAGGTCCCGTTCCACTCAGCTCAAACAGGGTCAGGATGCTGCTATGGTGTGTGTGTGTGTGCTGGCTCAATGGAAAGTCTCTGCTGCAATAAATGGAACTTAATTAGTATCACTGGAAACACCTGCTTTGACCTATCTAATGAGACTAACAAACATCACACCACATCCGGTCTAGAGGAAAATGTGCCTGGGTGGGATGTACGGTAGTGTCAAGTATCTAAACACTCACCACATCGGTTACATTAGATCCCCATCACCTCTGCTGTCATCACATCTTCTGCTTCATCGTGCTTATGTATCCGGGGGCTCCAGTTTTTTGTCGCTATTAGCCGTGAAAAAAAAAATCTATGCAATCAGGTCACAAGTTCCCTGGTGAAAGCAGATATACAAACAGGTACGTCTTAACAGGGGTTTACTACAGCCCGGCCCCCCTTCTCTCTGTGTGACACGGACAGATTGGATTAAAATGGACCGTCTGTTATTGACAGGTGCATTGTTAGGAGACTGCCTTAAGTAGAAGCAAATGTAGCTAGCACCCGAAGCCAAAGCTGGCCCCCTTTACTCATTATTATTCGTTATTATTCATGGCCAAACAGACGTAAATAAAGAGAGAAGAGTAGGTCTTAAACAGCCCGCTGACATTAAACGTTGGCCTGTGAGGGGTTACCGAGAGCTAACGGTTTTTGATGATAGCTTATTCTGCTAGCATAGCAACACAAGACTACCATCAACAGGTGGGATGTGTTGTATGTGCTACCGCTTAATGTCTGTTGGCACCAACCTGTCCGCTTTAGTCGTTTATTCTTTTAACTCTTGCTGTCCTTGTCTGGCTTATATATTTTTTAGAACTTTATAACACTTAACGGCGTCTCCGTCGGCTAATGTTAGCTACATAGCTTCAACTACTAGCAGCAAGCTAGCATGAACTTTAGCCAACTTAGCTACCGTTATTTAGAAGAAGGCATAACGTTAGTCGTCCGTCTTTTTGGGGGGAAAGCGCATCGTTTTAAAATGTGCCGTCCTGTAATTATCCACGGAGAAAGACCAATACAGAGGAAATCCTGTCCGCCAGGGGCGATCAGATGGTTGTTTTTTCTGTCCACGCCTTGAGGTTTGCTCCAGTCCTGCCGCTGACGCTGTACCATGGCAACCACAGTACTCCCTGCAGTACCGCTGCCGTCCACGTTGGCGCTGTAGCACGTGTTGTGATGGTGTGATATAAATAGCTATATGTTTACATCATTATGTAAATAAAGGAGAATGTAAGGTATGCAGTATGAGCTGGCACCTCATATTAGTGTTTATATCATAAACCGCTGTTGTCTTGTTATCTGATATATATTTAATAGTCACTCTAAGGTTTCTATTAAAGTGTGTTCATATCCATATACAATGTCTGTCACTTCAACAGCAGTATATTAATATATTACAAGCCACGCGGAGCTTGTGTTTAAGAATTATGTCACAAAACATTTGTGCTATCTGACAATGTATAGCATGCTAATAAATAAATAAATAAACAAATAAACAAAACTAGCACAGCTGCTGATATGCTTTCAAACTTTACCTCCACCTCTTTTATTTATGTCAATTGCTATACAGCCAGATCTTGCGCAAGCTAGATCAAGGCCACAAACTGATTTGGCCATGCCTAAATTCATAAAACCTAATGACATGCTGATAAGTTGCAGACGCACAACCTCGTCAGAAAACAACCACACGGCCCCAAAAATGCTGCCACAGTCCCATGAACTACATTTCCCTGTTATCATCCCCCAGTTACCTGACTGGAGGATGTTTGTTACCTGCGTCAAGCTGCCGGGCATAACCAGAGTCAACCAGAAGTAAAGCGGATTTTTCTATCAAAATAAAAAGTTTTGATACTAAAAACATTTGTTTGGACTTCCGGCCTATGTGAAAGACAATTACTAAAATCAGATAATTAGTAAAGAAAATTTGATTTGATAACATTTAATTACGATTGATTAAGAGCACGTTCAAACAACCAGGATTCATACAGAAAACTTCCAATTATATTTATTTGCACTTCAGATTTGGTCTATAATCTCACTCTGGAGCGACCAGGTTGTTTGTTTGTTTTTTTTATTTTGAAAATTATGACCGGATGTCCAGTGTTTGGTGTGATCTGTGCGCCTCTGTGCACGCAGTGAGGATCGTGGAGCGCCACAGTCAGCAGAGACGCACGCCCGTTTTATTATCATGCTTCAGTTCAAATACTGGAGACGCGTGTCTTCTCTCATCTAAAACACAGCCTGTGGCTCAAAGTCTAGACTTGTTAGTTTGGGAAGAAACGAGACTCGCTGCTCCCAAACTGTTTTGTCGACTGTCTGACAGTAATTTGGGATTAAAATGGTCATCAGGGTTTACATCGCGTCTTCAACTGGCTCTGTCGCGGTGAGTGTTTGCAAATGTGTTTTGAAGCTTGTTGACAGTTGCATAAAAGAAATGCATTCATTTTTTTAAACATGCGGGCGTCTGCAAATCCGACTAATTGCATTATGCGACTGAACTGATCATCGACTTCAGACTGCTCACAAGCAGTGAAAGTAATCAGCATCACCCAGGCAGGCAGGCAGGTTAGTCCGTGCCCATTTTTACTTGCACTTTAGATCTCTCATGCCTGTTGAAGTTTTATTATTTTTTGTTGCGTTGTAAAACTCCTGGCATGCAGAACTCAATTGTGCAGAAGCTTAATAAATAACAAGTTCTCCTTTAAGTAGAACAAAGTACGTGTTTGGTGTGCAAACAAGCCATAAGGTGATCAAAATAACAGTGACACTTTACTATGATTACAGAAATGAAAAATAAATAAGATTCACAGCAGGTTTGTGTGACAGGAGATCTACTATATTATCTAACAAAAGACATTGTTCTAGTCTCAAGCTTTCATTACTTTGAAACCATTATCAAGAGGAGAAGCTAGCGGTGCATCATTTAGAGGCGAACAAGACTATTTTTGGGCCCTTATCCCTTTTAACTTGTTCAACTGCTGACTAATTTTAAGGATGCGTTCCAACTGAGGGCTTACTCCAAATACAGTTGATCTATGTCACTTCATTAGTTGGCCATTCAGAGTTGGTGTCCTGTAGTGCTCAAATGATGGATTTGATGAAGAGTTTTTGTTGTATGTTGTCTTGGAGACTTAATGCAAAGCATAATAGATCAATCCACATTGAAAATAATTGTTAATTCTCAGCCCAGTCCTGTAGTGCCTCATGGGGAACAACAGGCGCATACCATTGAGAAGGCGCAGCTGATACTCAGTATAAGCAGAAAATCATCAAACAACACTCTCGCGTGGATGCTTCAAGTCTTACGTAATGGGGCAAATGAGTAATATATTTATTTTATTCATGCTTCATCTCTATAAGAGGGCAGCACAATCTTTGGACGTTTACAAAGGAGCTATTTTTAATCCTATGACACATACATTCAAAAACACACACTCTTTCTCTCACGCGCGCACACACACACACAAAGCACAGTCATGCACACTCGAATAGGTCCATCATTTAGGTCAGTTATGCGAGTGTGCTGCTCATGTGAATGTAATTCACTCTGAATGCTTTTTGAATTGAGTTACAAGTGATTGAATAAAGAGGAAAGGTGAGGCTGGATTCCCTCAGCTGATTTAAAGTGAAATAGATGTGTCCAAGTCAAAGAAAGAAAGAAAGAAAGAGAGAGAGAAGGAGAGAGAGACTATAGTAGAATGAGGTAGAGATGGAAGAAGACAATATTACTGTGAAAGATATTGAGGTAAGGAGGTGAAGGTCTGCAAAAGAGGCAGGAATATATAGAAGATAGAAAAAGACTGACTCAAGGGGAAAGTAATAATCAAATCACTACAGCAACCCCATAAAAATGAGCAGTTCACAACTTAACAACAGCAGATTAGTGGAGCGGAAATCATCACCACAGAATGAATGAAGTGCTAATAAGGTTATCCCCCACTCCTCAGTGGCTATGTATCAAAGTCAGTCTAAAATCACATGATTTTACATTTCTCTGCTGTTTTTTATTTATTTATTTTTATTCCTAATGCCCTGTTAATTATCTCAAACGAGGTTCGTAATAGTTCTCCGCACCGTGTCCTCACAACATCTGATCTAAGAAATTATGTCATGCTTAGAAAGCATAGTAATCCCTCCGCTTGACAAAGAATGTGCAATGCAAGTGGGAAATAGTTTGCAGTGACTTCTTTATGAAGAGGGAGACTTGAAACTATGATTTGTTTCTTCACATTATAACGTTGTTTTAGCATTAACATCCTATTGTAGCTCCAACAAAGAACAAGTTTGTATTTTTTTCGCTTTCTGATTTTGCAGAAATTGTATTTGTTGCTCACGATGGGTGTAAAGGGTGTAATTATTTTTCTCTTTCCTCGTCTCCGCCCACATCTGAAGGATTAACCTCCAGTTAATCCCTACATTTCAGGAAATGCTCTAAAACAGTGCGTGCATACTCGCAGACTGTAATGAGTGCTTGTATGTGTCTACATGTACACTCACATGCGCACAAAAATCTGAACTCATCTTCCCCTGACACACACTGTCACTCCCCCTCACTGGGGGCACCTCTTTCATTATTTAGACTCATGCTGCCTGCCGTTCAGCTCAGAGGAAGGTCGTGTCATTATACTGTGTTGTGATCAGCAATGCGAAATACAGCATAGACTACGAAGTTTTAACCTTTGACCAGAACATACAGGTGTTTTTTTTTTCTTTTGAAAGACAGTCAGTATCCTTGAAGTTCATTTCTTTTCTCATGTGGAGTCCAGATAAGGCTGTTTTATGGGCACATACCACACACATCTCTTACAATAGCTTCATTGTTGCCCCTAGCATCATTAAAATAATGGACACAAGTGGCACGTATACACACACAAGCACACAGGGAAAAGACCATGAAATGTCATCATTTATTTTTTACTTTTGCCTCCTCCATTAGAGGTACAATTTATAGAAATGAAAGTTACAGCGTGCAGGGTGACACATGATAGTATTTAACTAGAAAATAAAAGCCTCTGTTTATATTACTTCACACAGCCTTACCCCCGAATTGATTTGAATAATCAGCCCTTTTATAATACAAGCTAGACGTCAATGACTAAGTGAAAAAGGGGCACAAAATAAAACACTCGAAGCAATCTTTTTCCCCCTTTGCATTCTACCTAATTGTGAAAATCAGCTTTGATTATGATCCCCCTCCTGATCGCAATTGCTCCTATTCATTTCAAAGCGAATGTCAGGACCGAGAGGAGACATGCGGACTGTGTGTCTCTGTGTCTAATTTGTTTAGAACCTTCCCATCCGTGGGAGTTTTCTGTCTTCTAAAATTATCCCTGATTTTTTTTTTTTTCCTCTTCCAAGCTTCCGAGAGGACATAGGACAATTCCCCGGGGAGCTGTTACGTCCATCCCATAGACCACTAATGGGAAAGGAAACATGAAACATCCTAATTCATTACTTTTCACAATATAATAACAATATAAATGTTAATAAATAAATTTCAACTTATAGCCTCTCCAGAAACTGTATAGGAGTGTGCCAGCTTTCAGATTCCAAACCTAAGCTCTTCTAATCAATAATCCTTCTTAATGTCCCCATTACCAATGAAGCAATACATACACGTGTGTGTGTGTGTGTGTGTGTGTGTGTGTGTGTGTGTCGGCGGGTGTCGGCTTACCATTTGTTACAGTATACTGAGACATGCCAGCCGTACTTTGTGTACACATGACCATACATGAAGGCGATATGAGATGGTGCTCGTTTGAAATATGTTTCTCCGCCTAAGCTCATTTCTTTGCCTCGTTTTCGACCTCTCCAGGTGAAGAAGCATCAGCAGGACGTGGTGGGTTTCCTAGAGGCCAATCGAATTAGCTTCCAGGAAGTGGATATCACGATGCTGGAGGAGCAGAGGCTCTGGATGTACCGTAACATCCCCAAGGACAAGCAGCCGGAGAAAGGCAACCCACTGCCTCCACAGATCTTCAATGAGGATCGCTACTGTGGTGTATGATGGATGTTTGTCTCTACTGCTTATTATGAGCAACAGTCCATTAGGGAGCTAACACAAGAAACACATAAGAATTGATTTCAAAGGTGGAGTTTGTGCATACAGTACATGGATGAAGCTGGTGTTAGTGCTGGTGCCAATAGTTCACATCAGTGTAAGGTGGAGCTAACTACGCTGGAGGCTGAGTCAGATCAGTTTGTGCTTGCCAGTTTATGTCCTCTGCTTTGCACACTGCTCTGTAATCCTGTAGTAATCCAGTTTCATGGATGGGGCAGATTATCTGCTCTGCATGCTGTCACTCTCACTAGCCTAAGGTAATCCAACATTACTCTGTAATGCTATGGCCATTGAATTATATTAAAAGCAGCAGTGGAGGGACCGTTTGGTATGGATGTTTACAAGCATCTTTCAGACTCGTAGAGATTATGTAACACTCATCATCCTGTGTGTTTTGTCCCCTCAGGACTATGAAGACTTCTTCCAGTCAAAGGAGAACAACACCGTGTTTGCATTCCTTGGGCTCAGTTCCCAGACCTCGTTGAAAGTAAGAGACACAAACACTTAACGTACGCGTTCACAAACGAAGACACAGAAACAAACTGCCGCGCCTCTAGTATATATCACAGAGCCGACAAGCTTCGCTGTCACTGCCAACTTCCTCAAAAACCGCATCATTGCTCCACAGTGCTGCATCAGCAGCAATCTTTGCAAGCGGCCTATGACAATGTAGAACAAATTAGTGTCCAGTGCGCATCAGCTTTTTTTGGTAGAGAAAAGAGAAGTCTCCTCTCAGTTTTACAAATATCAAGATTTATGTGTTGAGTCTCTCAAAGATCCTCTTTAGATCATTTAGATCATAGTCCCTACCTCAACCAATGGACAGAGTTCATCTTAATCAGGTAGTCTAGTACAATACACGCTCTCACAAGACACTCCCAGCTTCATATTGGAACCGGGCTTGTACTACGTCCGCTTTTGAAGGAATAGAATAGTTAGAGGGAGCACTCGATGATCCAGTTGTCAAACATCAGAAGGGCTTATGTGCATTCATCACTCTTTAATGAACTTCATTTATTTGATTTTCTCCCAGTCACATCATTTTTCCGCCTCTCTTCCTGAGCTTGCTTGGCTAACTAAGTTAAAAGAAATGTGATTATGTGTACGCCAGCCGGATGCATTGAGTTTGGAATCGCTCGTGTAATCATATAATGCGTTGTCCAGTTAATCTAAGGAGAAGATGCATGACAATTTATCCATTTTCCTTCAATCACCAGGGTTCCGAGTCATAGCCTAGATGAAACTGGTGGTGTGTGTGGCGTCCAGGGAACCTTTTAAAATACGAGGACAAAAACTGCATCACTTCCTGTGTTCCTTCGGCTACGCTGCCAGTATGTTGCCAAACATCGGACCCCACGGATTTCACCCAGTTTGACCTCCTTAAACGACATTCCACCATCACATTCAAGAAGCGTCTGATTCCCAAGAGGCCACACAGAAAGAAATAATCAAAAAAAAAAAAGGGGGATTCATTTTGCATTTGTGTTTGCTTTTTTTTTTTAATGTTTAACACACTGTGACAAACACTGTCAGTAGCATAAGTTCTGTGCAAACAAGACTATGTAGCAGCTTTGCTTCAGGTCACTCTCCAGTACGGTGGATGGGGAAGAACCGATCAGGCACAAGTCACCTGAAAACACACCTATGTTGTGAGTGTGTGTGCATGCCTTAGTGTGTGTGTGTCTTTGTGTGTATCTGTCTCAAGCAGCAGCAGCTGTTAATGGAGGCCGAGGGGACCTGAGAGGCGGCGCTCAACGCAACCTAAAACAACCCGTGGCCCAGCCATCGCGTCTGGCTGTGCGAGCGTTTGTTTGTACGTGTGTGGGAGTGAGGATGCTTCCTAAGAGAGGGACGGTGACACTGCAGCTTACCACACAGCAGATGAGACCAAATGTTAAGAATCCTGGTAGAGATTTTTAAAAAACGATACCTAATATGATAATAATGCCAGCATTTGTGCAGTCACTGCCGTCAAATAAAACACACCTTGTTCTTGCATCATTCCACTGCCAGAGCAGTCTCTCAGCATGTCCTGGCCTCCTTACCTTCAGCCCATTCGGTCCGGCTGAAGAATTAAAAAAAAGAAACAGGTTTCAAATATATAGATTTACCCCTTGAAACACTCCTAAAATAGCCGAGCACTGTAGTTTTTAGCAAACTTTACTCATACGTGAGTCAATAGAGCATTTATTGGGGACTATTTTAAGCTGCGGATCAATACGCATTAGGTGCTTTAATGAGTATCATTAGCAGCAGTTCCCAGGTTCGTTCTAATGAAGGAACATCGCATCCAGTGCAATGGTGAGCTCATGTCCATGTGTTTTTTTTTTCGTAGTTTTTGGATAACACATACTCGTTGTTGGTTTTTGGTCTTTTCAGGGGATTGGTGTGCAACGAGAATAATGTACATCGTTGCCAGCCTTATCCTCTAATCATTATAATAATATAATAATATTAGTCCAAATCTTATCTGAGAGATAAATAATAATTTATTAGAAACTGACTCTGCTTCCTCTGCTGTGCTTCCCCCTTTTCTCTACATGTTTCCGTGAACAGATGCTGAAATGTGAGCAGCCCGCTGTGTGTTTTTATGCATTATGAAGTGAGCACAGACTGACACGTCACGGCCAACTCTTGATCCTGTCCTCTGATCTGTATTCCGTGCCCTCTCCCAAACCCCAACGCTAAGCATCCTTATTAAATTATCATGGGTGGGTGGCTGACTAATTCCTTCGTGTTTACACACAAAGGACACACACACACACACAAACAAAAACGCCCTCACGAGCCATTCCTCCGTAAATGTCGTGCCATCGCGTGGAAGGGTTTCCACTTATTTCAAATCACATAAGTGACATCACACTCACGTGTATTTGTGTCATCGCGGACACTGACAACATTCCTAATTTGCATCCGCGTGTCCTCATTTGTGATCAAATCATGTGATGACTTTGTTGTGATGTTTTGTGAACGGATACTAACAAGCCTGACTAAATGTGCTTCATGTCGCACCTCTCTGCCTGTGACTGGCATGGTTTTTTTTCTGTTTGTAACAGACTCATGAGAAATATACTCAATGACACTTTACTGTATTTGTATTTGACACAACCATACAATATTTTAATTGAATTTGCCTCCTGTGTTTTTTCATGTGCATGCTGTTGTTCAAGCAGCACTCCTACAAAGAGTGATTAAAGCGGTGAACATAGCTGTCTTTGCATATTCGACATCAGCCTAGATAACAGCCTGAGATGTAAAAAAGAAAAAAAAAATGCACACAAGCGGAGTGAGTTGGTTATACTGTCTATAAAGAGGTTAACTGATGGTGAGTAGCTGATCCAGCAGCAGGTGGAGCCATTTGGTGCACGGCGGGTGGACAGACTCTGCAGTGGCAGCTAGTGGATGGGCAAGAAATGGCAAATCTGGAAGGAGAAAGGATGTAACAAATGTGACCATGCAGGCCAAACTGGGCAAGGGGAGGCTAATTATGCAACTTGCTCACATCTGAAACCAGCGAATTTATAGATACATACTGCTCTCACTAAACACAGAGCACGTCTCTATCCGAAGCAACGGCTTTAATGTCCAGCAGGTAAAACTCCCAAGTGTACCATTTGAAATCATGTTTCATCTTATATTCTGTATGATTTAAGTGCACTTAGGCAACAACAGCACGATAATGTTGTAGTCTGGAGATCTAGTTGTAGTGCTGTCGGCAGTGCCATCACAGAGTTGATCCTCAGTGACAGAGTAAACACAAACGCACAAAAAAAGGCCCTAGATGAGTTGTAATGTCATTTCCCATCAGAGAGCGATGCATATCTCTGTGTCTGTAATGATTTACCCTGGGATCGATATGTGCTTAACCTGCTGTCCAAAGCTTCTGTCAGAAAACACACTGAGGTTACTGAGCCTGTTACTATTTTCACTACTTTTAGAGCCTCTGGCTGTTCTGCTTTTCTATTGTCTGGTTTCTAAAGCTTTGTGGCCCTTTATTTCAAACAATGCATTTGGCAATCACTGGTCCAGAGGTGGTTGGGAACAGGTCTAAATGACTAAATTCATTTGAAGAACTGCACGCACTGTGCGGTTTTAAACAGAAGGAAATATGAATGACTAAAAGGAAGAATGAATGACTGTAACATTAAGTGTTTCCAGCAACACAGCTGCCAATTCACAATGAAGTAACATTGTCTCTAAAAAGACACATTCACAATGTTAATGGCATCTTTCAGTTATATACCAAATACTTATATTTATTAGGACAGAGTATAAAGTGCCGACAGGAAGAAATATTGTAGTGTATGAATAATTCCATTTAGTGACTTTAGTGAGTTTTAGAGTGGTACGCATGCTGGAACTGAATGTTGCTGATGCAGTAACTACCTGATCTTTTCCAACCATGACAAGTCGAAACGTCTGCTTTGAATGATATTTACTTTTTAATAACTCAAACATCACCACTCAGTATAATATCCCCCGTCACCACACATTTCTGAGAACTCTTTTTTTCTTGTCTTTAAATGAACCTTTATTCAAAGTTAAGTGGTCATGATAGGAAACGGCACAAACAAAGAACAAGCAAATGAAAACAGACAGGACAGAAGTACTGTCCATCACACGAAAAATAGAAGTACATCGATGGGAGTGACGCCAAAAACTGCCTTGTATATGATAATATACCAGTGCGTGCGCCTGCGGGTTGCTAAACCAGACCGTCCTATCCTATATAGAAAAATATGTACGTCAGTGAAAAATAAGGGTTGGGTGTGCAGCACGAAGGGGAAGTTCAAGATGTTTTTTTTTTTTGTTTTGTTTTTTTGCGGTGAAACGATGAAATCTAACCGGAGGCAAATTAAGGAAATTCGTTATGTGTGCTCAAACAGATGGCCCAACTAAGCGAATTCAAAATGCTGAGTGGACAAGTCAGTTAGGCAATGTCACATACAGCTTCCATGTAATCTGACATCATTATTATTAACTAAAGAGAAAAAGCAACCATTTCAGAATTAATGAATGCACAACATTCCAGAAAACAAATGAACCCTATATAAAAAAAATATATATATATATAAAATAACAAAAACATTTGCATTCCATCAGAAAAAGTATAAAATAGAAAAAATACCACAATATCTGCAAATTAATTATGTCATAGTATAACGTGGTATTTCCTGATATTGCTGATTTTTGCTGGCTGGCTGTTCCAGATTTTCTTTTCGATCAGGCTGGGAACAAGTTTTGGATCTACTTGCAACTCCAACTGTGGCAAATAAGCAGTGGTGAATAGCAGAAGTGCACAAGTAGTAAACAAGTTTTAGTTGCTCCCATGACATTCAGCAGGAAGACATAATAGTTGGAGATGCTTAAGAGGAACTGAACAAATGTCAAAATGTACTGAGGCTCAGACTTTCATAAGGGGAAGTGTTCTGCCTTTCCTCGTCTCAATGAGTCATGCTAGCAATAAGATGTGGGACAAGAGGTGGTTCTGTCAAGTCAAGTGTTTGTGAAAGAGCACTTCTCTGTGGCTCATTCTGGTCTTCATTCAGATGAGCAAAACATTGCATCAACTCCTTTTAAGGTAAGACTCAGAGTTTTGTTTTGTTTTTATTATCAGTGATGGATTAAATAAAATACATACTGTATATACAACAAAATGAAATTAAAATTTCACGCTTGAAAATGCAGAATTAATGTAGGACTGGAACTGAATGGCAAATCGTTTTCAGTGCACTGCAAAGCAAAGCTCATATTTATATAACTGAACTGAATGTGTAATGGATTTTGCAATTAGGCAGCATTAAAGAAAGTGGGTAAATAGAAATTCAACATAAAAGGACTGCCGTGGAAGATAACCAGAGGTGGGAGGGGACACACGGTTAGGGAGTCACTGGTCAAGTTCACCTCTTGACATTTGTTCATAACAACTCTCCTTTTGATCTATATTCCCCTTTTGTTTTTCTGCAACCGCAATTCTTTTTCATGTCTACAAATCAGTGTCACTGTGATATAGGCTCCTCTCCGGCATCAAGTTACACGCGGGTGTGTTTTCCTGTCGAATATAATGCCTTTTTTCAAATAGTAATGTAGATATTGTGTAAAACGAAATGAAATCGCCTCTCATCCTCCGTCTTTAATGATTGATCAAAATGTCAACATAGATCCAGGTTGCAGTCCAAGTCCAGGCAGCCCCTTTTATTCCTAACAATTACTGGATGTGTTCGTAGACTTTTCATTGGATGTTTCAGATGTGATCAACTTTTTATTTTGAATTGTGAGGTCCTTTTAATAGCTGAATTTTAAAGGTAAGAGGGGGACTTATTCACCTATGCAGATTGTGTTTAAAATCATGAAGTTTGATGTTTGACGCTACCACAACCACCCTTTTTAATTGAAGAGTAACAATACTTTAATTTTTACTCTCGACAGTGTTCGACCTACTTTGAAGACACAGTATGATCTTCATTTCTGCTGAAAAACTACATTTTGTTTTTTATTTGTCAATAGGTGAGTTTTTTGTTTTTTGTTCTTTCAGCAATTTGGATTCAGTATGTACTTTGGGACCTTCATGAAAATGAAATATTACATTTCAAGTCTTGATTCATAATAAACTTGGAAGAATTAGAGCATTGACTGCTACATATTTTTGGAACATATTGTTTTAAACTTCCATGACAAATCTTTGTGCTAAATTAGACTATTGTGTTTCTGCTGTAGGTCTACTGAGTCTACCACTGCTTACAAGTAAGTCAAATTGTATTGTATCTCATGACTAATAAACATATTATTAAGATATTTTGATTTCTTCTCCCCGATCTATTGAAAAAGCACCAGTGACTGAGTCCATGATCATACAACCTATTGTGTTTCCTGTTTCCAGAATGTGACAAAATTAGGCTGGTTGGGCCTTCACGTTGTGCTGGTAGAGTGGAGGTCTATCATGGGGACACCTGGGGAACGGTGTGTGATGATCTGTGGAGCATTGCCAACGCTGAGGTGGTGTGTCGAGAGCTGAACTGTGGGACAGTTCTCGAAGCCAAAAAGGGTGCCTTTTTTGGTGAGGGAAAGGCTGGGATCTGGTTGGATGACGTGCAGTGTACTGGTTCTGAGTTGTCTATCTTGAAGTGCGTACACAACCCATTTGGAGAAAATAACTGTGGCCATAGTGAAGACGCTGGGGTTATCTGTTCAGGTGAGTCTACTCACTTATCTCAGTTACGTTGGTGCACTAAAGACACTTTAGAGGTGTAATATGTGACATTTCTGCTTAAAACGATATATAAAATGACTAGACCTCTTATATACTGTGTTGAGTTGTGTAAATCAAATCCAGAGAAGTCCCTTTTAGGCCCCTTTGTTGCTATAACTTCTGGAGTAATGTGATATGCCAGAGCAGGAAAGGAAGCTGATGAAATTGACTAAACATAACATGAATACCTCGTCCGTTAACTTGATTTAACTTGAGTCCCATCAGATATTTTCATATGCAATGATGGTTGTTTGTTAATGAAGACAACAACTTCCATGATCCCAAGTTACTTCATGTATTAAAACTATCTTTTGTTGTTGTTCTTGTGTCTGAGACCAATATTGGCAGAAATGACATACTTGACATGTAATCAAAAAGCACACTTTGTACCTTTGTTGAAGGATTAGTTGGACAGTTTGTGAACTTTAGCCTTAAAAATGAATTCGGCATTAACCTGAATCACAGAGTTCATGAAATCAAGGACCAACACACACACACACACACAAGCTGCATTGAAAGTACCTTCCCCAATTCATATTAATTCAGAAATGTGGAACTGTCATGAGATATTGGGAAATACAGCTGTGGAGAAAAGCAGCTAACGCAGCATTTATCTTTGTCTATTGCATCTCTTGTTTAAGAACCCACATATTGTGGAGTCGTACAGTTCAAAGTTTTTTGTCTAGTTTAAGATGATTGTTACTTGTGGCAGCAATTCTGCTGTGGCACACGGACAACAGCAAGGTCAACACATGACCGGCTGCTGCAAATGTAAAGTGCAAAGGGCAGGAGGCAGACATGGGAGATAAACAGTCACCAGCAAACCCCAATTTGATCATACCACTGTGAGTCATCACACGCGCCTTTGCCTCATATCGCCTTCGTTCTTCATTGCGGTGTTATTTAGTATTTCTCTTCCATAGAACTGTGGGCCATTTGAAAAAAACAACTGAAGAAAAGTGGAAGCAGCAGATACAGAAATATCTTGACTTTTAGTTAACTTTAGCTAACAAAAAATGTTGGATCCAGGCTACAGAAAGTTGGTAAAGTTGCGGTGACACCTATTCCCATGCCCAAATCAGAATCATTTGAATGAAACTCGAAGACAGTTTATATTTGTTGCATGTTTGGCAGCAATAACTTCCTAAAGTTTCTGCTGCATAAAATGGTCAATGACCTTCTTACACTTTGTACGGAAAATGTGTTCATTAGAAAGTTACTTGTAGCCATGGTAATTTAGCATTAGCTTGGTCGGCCGTGCAGGTAGCTAAACTGACTCAGACCCTGGGATGCCATTAGCTAAACCCGGAAAGAAAAATCACTTTGACCCTTAGGCTACTGTGTTTCCTGACAAACTGGTTTCAGTCCCGGACACCATATCACAGTGCTGCCTGCCATGTTTGGTGGTAACACCAAACACTCGGTAATATTGGCTACTGCAAATACCCTCCCTATCTGGAGGGAGGGTTTTAAAGGAAACAGGCTTTCTGCTTCATGGTGACTTTAAAGTCTGTGTAAAGGCAATTCTGAGATTTCTTTCAAGATACATTAAATATGTTGGAAAAATGTTGCTGAAAACAAGTGAAAAGACTATGAATACATATTGAATATATTACTGAAAAGTGGAGTTAGAAGTTAAAACAGTTTTTCACCAGTTTTCAGTCCAGGATTTTGTGGGCGGTCCTAAAGGGTGGCTCGATGACACACTGAGGCCACCCTGAGCATATCTCTGCACTACTAGCAGAGAGATAGAGATGAATTCATCTCACTTTTCATTTAGTTGGTCATGTGCATGTCTTTAAAAACTGCTTATAGACATTTATTATTTTCAACTAATCACTTATTGTATAATCTAATTTAAATCTGCACCTGTATCATTTACAGAACATGTGAGATTGCTCAACGGTAGCAATCGGTGTAACGGCAGATTGGAGACCTACCACAATGGCCAGTGGAAACGAGTATGCAGAAATAACTGGGAAACAGAAGGAATCTTCAGTGGTGTGTCGAGAGATGAACTGTGGCTCCCCTGCCGCTAGCACTGAAGTGTTACATTTTGCAGAGCAGCTTCACCTGGATGGACTCAAAACCACCTGCTTTGGAAATGAGAGCTCATTATCAAAGTGCAGCTTCCAAGAATTCAAGGAGAGCTGTGCTGATGCTACTGTTTTCTGTTCAAGTAAGTCATCCACATGTTCAAAAAGACTACATCAGTAACTTTGTGACGAACCTCACGTAGGTTGGGGGTGGCTTCTCATTTAACATGGCCTTTACTTTTTTTTCTTTTCCACCTGACAGACAGTAAACCGATTCGACTGAAGAATGGGACTAGTAGGTGCACTGGCCGAGTAGAAATCTACCACGATGGACAGTGGGGGACAGTTTGTGACGACAGATGGGGCATGCAGGAAGCAACCGTTGCATGCCGAGAGATGAATTGTGGGACTGCTATTGCAGTCAGGTACAAGGCCTTCTTTGGCAGAGGTACAGATCAGGTGTGGTTGGACGATGTTGAGTGTACTGGTCATGAGAAATCCCTCGGTGACTGTCTGCACAGAGGTTTTGGAGAACACGATTGTGACCACAATGAAGATGCTGGTATTATATGCTCAGGTAACACATGCTATACTGTTATATATACTGAAATCTAGTCAGATGCATGTATAGCCATTTCTGGAAAACACAGATTTTCTTACGCATGTCTGCTGTTGATGTTTCTAAATCTAATTCCTCAGCCTCTACCATGTACCTCTACTGCAGCCTGTCGCAATCATTCTTTACTGTACAGCTTAGAAGCATTACAATCTGTTCCTCTTACCTCAAACCCTATCATCCTGAGAAGCATAGAAAAGACTCAGTGCATGAACATTCCTAATCAAGATGTTTTTGTGCCTAAACCAAACCAAACCAAATCAAACTAAACCAAACCATAGTGCTGTCACGTCATAAAACAGTTCAATTGTTGGATCAAAGCTAATAAGTCTTGAAATGTCACAAATACTTCTTTTTGCCTACTTCCATTCCAGACTCAGTCAGATTGATGAACGGGACTGACCGCTGCTCTGGCAGAGTGGAAGTTTACCATGAGGACAGCTGGGTGAAGATTTGTAATAGTAATACCTGGGGCAATCAAGAGGCTAGTTTGGTGTGTCGGGAGCTCGGTTGTGGAAATCCCAAAACGAACCAGGAAACCTTCAATTTTGGTGAAAGCGGACTGAAAGGCTATACAAATAGGTGCTCTGGAAATATCAGCTCTATTGGCCAGTGCACACTTAAAGAAACCACAGCAAGATGTGAAACTGTTTCGCTTTCATGTTCAGGTAAGAAACAAATGATAGGTGGGTAGCGTCCTTCAACAAGAATAGCAAACGATTTAATAATTTGAACGAAGCTGGTGAGTTCTTTGAACATGAGTGCCCCTGCCCTCAGGTGTTCCACCGCTGAGGCTTGTCAATGGCACGAACCGATGCTCTGGTAGAGTGGAAATACTGCATGATGGCCAGTGGGGATCAGTGTGTGACGATGAGTGGGACATCAGAGATGCAGAGGTGGTGTGCAGAGCCATGGACTGTGGAACAGCTCAGACAGCCAAGTCTAGTGCCTTCTTTGGTCAAGGCACTGGAGACATCTGGCTGGATGACGTTGACTGTATTGGTAACGAGACGTCCCTTTTGCACTGCCGACATCCCACCCTTGGAGAAAATAACTGTGGTCATGGCGAAGATGCCGGCGTAGTGTGCTCAGGTATCATTTCTGATTAATACACTACTGCTGATATCAGGATATCAGCATACAATTTTAATAATTTAGCCAGATACTACTTTTTAATGTGTCCAAACACCAAATTGCTGTTGATCTCTCCCTTTCTTCTGCAGCTGACATTAGACTTGTGAATGGATCTAACCAGTGCTCAGGCAGAGTGGAGTTCCACTATGGTGGCCAATGGGCAGCAGCGTACAATGTTAACTGGGGAAGAAATGAAGCTGCAGTCGTATGCAGAGAGATGAACTGTGGCGATCCTGTCAAGTTCTCGGGATCCTTTGGCCGAGGTGGACTGACAGGATATAGGGTCACTTGTGTAGGTGGAGAGCGCTCTCTTTCACAGTGCACAGTGGGGACAATATACCAGCAACAGTCGTATTGAAGAGGCAGGTGTTGAATGTTCGGGTAAGACTTTGCTCTCATGTATTGTGTAAAGTGTTCTAAACTACAACTTAGATTACAGGTTAAGTACAGGTAGGGAGTTAAGATCAATCTATGAACAAAGAAAATAATCATCGGATTCCAACTCAATCAACTATAACAGCAGAATCATGCTTTTACAATGAGTGTAGTAGAAATGGAATATAATATGCATCACTATGCAAAGGATCTGACTACTCCGCCACTGTTAGCTGTCTCTCTTTCATGGGCCAAGATATGTTGATGATATAACAGCTCACTGTCAAATATCAAAGCAATCCATAGTCCAGTAACCTTACTATACCGTACATTGCCTTGTGATTCAAATCATGACATTTATTAAGTAACATAGTCATTTGATAACTTAGAGAGCACTCAAATCACACCAAACACCAACTGCATGTGCAGTGCACTCACAGAACAACTGTCATTTCCAGGCAATGTAAAGCTGTCCGGTGGGAACAATCGTTGTGCTGGAAGAGTGGAGTACTATGACAAAGGCCATTGGGGGACTGTATGTAGTGAATCCTGGGATAAAAATGACGGAATGGTGGCGTGCAGACAGCTGGGCTGCGGAGGCGTTCATAAGATTACCAGCTCTAATGAATTTGGCCATGGAACGGGACAGACTTGGATTGATCAAATTGAATGCAATGGAATGGAGTCAACGCTGGCTCAGTGCCCGCAAAGACCATATCGAGACAGAACTTGCAACGCCACCTCAATTGCTGGTGTTATCTGCACAGGTAAGGAAATATACAAAAAATGACAAAAGAGTTAAGAAAAAAAAAAAAAGTCTTGTTTGTTAATGAGTTGTATCATTCCTATTTCTTCACTTGTTTCTAAAACTCACGCATACTAGCTTTCAACCACCGTTTCTGGTCTTCCTCTGCAGATAGAGTTGCTCAGTTGTATTTTATGCAATTTTAGGGTTGTATACAATATGTTGGAGGGATGTAACCTCCTCAGCTTTCAAGCCCAAGCAAGTGGAGTTTTTTCACCTCTCATTTAATTCATAGTCCCTCAGTCTATCTGTGTTAAATTATTGAATACATTAACAGAACTGAAGCAAGTGACTTGTCTAACATCTGATTAGTGTGCAGATTTTTAAATGTCTGATAACCGTGTAACCATTTTAGTTCATTTGACTCCACAGGAGGTATGGAAGCCCGCTTGGTTAACAGTAAGGATGAGTGTGCCGGCAGAGTAGAGGTCCGTCACGGCAATGACTGGCTAACGGTGTGCGACACAGACTGGAACATGGATAAAGCTCAGGTGGTGTGTGAACACCTTGAATGCGGACACGCAATGACCGCTCCCGGCGCTGCACATTTTGGACAAGGCAGCGGACCAGTAGTGGAGGCAAGCCTCTCGTGCTTTGACAATGTGACATCTCTCCAGCAATGCTCGCTCAGTGGTTTCAGAAGCGCAACATGTGGGCATGACCATGATGCTGGTGTTCTCTGTGCAGGTAAAGCCTTTTAAATGAAAAAGGTATGCAAGATATTAGATGCGAGAAGATACCACTCTCGCGTCCCAAATGTTGAAACAGCTTTTCCCCCTCCATTTCCAGTCTTTATGCTAAGCTATGCTACTGCTATGTAACTGGCTCACCTCCAGTTATATCTACCACTGAAAATGATATTGATCTTCAATGTCAAATACTTTCATGTTTGACTTGCATAGTTATAGTCATCTTATATTTTCTGTGAGTCAGCCAATTTCCCCTTTTTGCTGTGGAAATTTGCTTCTGAACAAATACTTCTTCTTCTTCTTCTAAATGATATGATATGAAATGTATTTACATTGTGTTTTAAAATGCATGCACACATATGCAATCCAAAACTGCAAATACACGTTTGGAATTGTAAGTGACTGTCCTTTGCATTTGCACTCACTTCACTTCTGTCCTCTGGTGCAGCACAACTTCGGTTGGTCAACGGCGCAGGTCAGTGCTCCGGAAGAGTGGAGGTCTTCTACAAAGGCGAATGGGGAACCGTGTGCGATGATGAATGGGAAATGGCCAATGGCGATGTGGTGTGTAGACAGCTCGGCTGCGGTCATGCCGTTTCGGCTCCTACAAGTGCCCACTTCGGCAGAGGCACTGGTCCAATATGGCTTGATAATGTGGAGTGCACAGGCCAAGAGGCTGCTCTCACACACTGTTCGCATCACGGTTTTGGACAAAATAACTGTGGGCACGGTGAAGATGCTGGTGTTATCTGTTTAGGTAAGAGGCCTGGCTAATTTTGAATCTGTGAATGAAGTCATTGCCTCCCGTCTGAGCTTAGATTAGCATTGACTGATGTGACAGAACAAAAGTAACTAAACTGTATTATCTGTTTCAGGTGCTCTACAGAAGCCCGAAATCGCTTTGAGTCCTTCTCCAGAGGTAAACTGGGGTGACAAAGTTGAAATCACCTGCACTGTGGTTTCAGAACAACTGGGAGGGACGTTCGTCTTGAAAAAGACAGATGACTCGTTTAAAATGGAAAAGTACTCTGAAAATGAAGCCGCCACCTTTACGTTCCCTGCTGTGGACTTCGTGCATAAGGGGTCGTACTTCTGTGAATATCAAAAGAAATTGCCCAATCAAGTCATCTATTATCCTCAAGGAAATGTTGCTGAGCTCACCGTTACAGGTAAATATCTTTTGAGCACTCAACACAACAGTTTGAAATATGAAGATTGCGAACATTATCATCACTGATCTGTAAAAAAAAAAAAAAAATCTCTCTCTGTTCTGCAGTGAAATTGGAGGTGCCCAGCATCACCCTGACATCTCCTCATGCAATGGTGATCTACAGCCCAGACAAAGTGTCGATCACCCAAGGCAGCAGCTTCTTTGTCACTTGCTCTACTCATTCCAGTTATCCCGGAGGCTTCTTCTATCTGACAAAGTCAAATACTACCACAAATACGCTCAAAGCATTTGGCCATTCTATCTTCTTCGTGGCAAACTTTGAATTCCCCATGATACAATATGAGCACCAAGGAGAGTACACCTGTGTCTACGCTGTTAACATCTCCACGGTGTCTTTCCGCTCTGTTCCCTCAAAGTCACTCCAAATCACTGTAGTCGGTGAGACCCGAGAGCCCTCGAGAGTTCTTTATTTCTTTATTAATTCTGACTAGCTGTTCACTTTTCTGATTTTGCTATATGATGTTTTACTCTCTACAGCTGCCTCAAGCTCCTCAGTTGTCTCGGGAGTTTTGATAGGGCTCGTGGTGCTGCTGCTCATGCTGGGTATAGGTTACTTCGTCTGGAGAAAGAGATGGCAAGGTGTCGGTAAGTTTAAAGCTGCGCCACCTAACTCTTTGATGTTAGTTAGTTAGTTCTCATTTTTAAAAGACTGTTGTTTTCATGGTGAATTTCTGCTCACTTTTCAGGTACCATGGTTCTGTTCAGTAACACGTTTGGAGGAGCACGAAAACACGACGAAGAAGACAGAAGCAATAAAATGTTCAATGGAAGGTAGTAACAAAGAAAGAAACGGATGCCATTTGCAAAGATATTCCCATTTTATTTTAGATCAAATATGTTCAAAGTCATTGCAATTGTCACTCTCCTTATGTCCCTCAGAGAACCCGGTGTCCAGGTGAAAGAGCTCGGACACAGTCGCGGTCTGGACGACAAGAAGGCTGATGCTGATCAAGACAACTCTGTTGAGAGGGGCCCTGAAGACCTGGCTGGGAGAGTGTGTTATGAGCTCGAACCACTCGTCGTCACGTGAAACTACGAGAGAACTCAAGACAAGAACGCAATCGCATGAGCAGCACACTGGGTTGAAAAACAGGCTTTTGCTTTCTCTCTGTGGTAAAAAGTTCCAGGTGACCACGCCTAACGGTGATGTTGTATGTCATGGCTGCTGTAGACAATAGGTGGACAACAGGGGCATTAGGGACCTGTTTCAAGTGCGTTTTTACACCTCTTTTTGGGTAAAGAAATGATTTGAAATATGCCAAGAATAGATGCTTTATTATTTGCTTTAGAAAATGATATTTAGAAAAGATTGAGAAAAGAAATTTTGTGGAAATTAAAAATGTGATGTTCAACCACGTATATGACAGCAAACATTTGCTTTGCCAACAGTTATTTACTCATGTCGTGGTTTTTCCACTGACGTGTAGAAAGATACTGATTACATTGTCTTTGTGTTGCATGATAATTTGCTTTTTTTGGTGCATGTGAGTGCTCATTAATACATTTGTATTTCCTTTTCATTTGGCATTCTGGAGTTTTCTTTTTACCCAGTTTACACATCACTGACCAATCATCCTAATTACACCTTAGCAAATGTGCTTAAACAACATTAACACCAATCAAGATATAACACCAGCATTCCTAATATGTTTAAAACCCTTCCGATAAGTTGATTGTTATTATTATCAATGATAATAAATAAATCTAATCATAATATGTACAATAGTGAAGCAGCTGAATTGAATTCAGTCTTCAACGAAAAAGGGACCTACATACAGGAGTAAATATTACCCCACTAGTTTCCTGTGAAACATGGTATAAAGTTGGATAAACTCGAGTCAAGTGCAAGTACCGTCTAGCTTGTGCTTATATGTGCAGTGCTTGAGTGAAAGTACTTAGTTACTTCCCACAGCTGGTGGTTTATTTAAGTTTAAGAAGTATCACTGTGAGAATACTTCACTACAAGCAAAAGTCATGTATTCACAAGCTTTCAAAACGTAAACTGAGATGAGAAGTAAAAGCACTCATTCTGCGGTAAAATGCTCCTCTTTTTTGTACTGCTGCATTCCTGCATTTGTTGCATTTTACTGCTGTAGATGTTGAAGGTTGAGCTCATCATATGCAGAGTGTAGAGTTGCTGTTTTTTCATGAGCTCAGGGGAAGGAAGGTTTTAAGCTTTTTGATGAAGCATTTCCTTCTAATCCAAGAGGGCTTTTAGTATAGTTGGTATAGTTATAGTTATTTAGTTTATTTAGCACAAGGATATTTTAAAAAGTTTTTTTTTAAAAACAAGCTCATAATCCTAAAATATGTGGTTTCATTGGATAAGAAGGGTATTAACAAGTGTAATCTGAAAGACAATTACTACTACAAGCTGTCAGACAAATAGTAGTGGAGTAAAATGCAATATTTGCCTCTATGATGTAGTAAAGCAGAAGAATAAAGTTGCATACAACAAAGCAAAAGTACCTCGACTTCGCTCTTAAGTAAATGTACTTATTTACATTCCACTACTGCAGGTAGCACTGCCAGTGCTTTCACAACTGATGCAGGCAGGCTACAACTGGAATCACTCTCAGTAGAAGTGGGTGTGCCCTTGCAGGCAGCTAGGCCATGCCCAAACCTGCTCACCTTGTCTGTTGCAGCAGACAGGCACTGCATACCTGCACTTCGCTGATACTGGAGCATTCGGTGTTTCCACTTCTCTCTGCACCTTTCCCAGTCTCTCGCTCTCTAAGCCTGTGGACGTGTGTCTAGATCCAGGTTTTATTCTTAAAACAGCAGATATGCCGCTCAAGGTGTTCATGTCCAGCGTGAGCTCTTCCAAAGAGGTAGAGTATGCAGTTTCTTTCAAATGTATAGTCGTACTGTCAATGCACTGACTGACTTTGTGGCATTTAACAACATATAAGGCATGAACTCTTGTGTGTATTGTGTGCAACACTTTATTTCTGTAGACAAACTGTAGCTGCCTATTGTAAACAACGTTTGTTACAAAGCAGAACTCTGTAGGTCACAGGGCTACACATGAAGTTACTGTTTTTGCAAAATGTAACTGATAAAACACTGTTAACTCCAGATGAAGAAACATCAGGAAAGAATCTTCATGGTCCTACAAGGCAAGAAGATTCCCTTCGAATGCGTGGACATTGCTCAAGACCCTGCAGACAAGGATTTAATGAGGAAGATGGCAGGAAACCCGACTGCTCTGCCCCCTCAAATATGCAATGGGGATGTCTACTGTGGGGTAAGTCTCACACAATAACCCGTAAAAGTATAGTGTGCTTCAACGCTGTATCGATAACAATATTAGCGTTAGGCGTTAGGACTGAATGTAAATCATTCACATGCTTTCTGAATTTGTCATAGGGAGGAAAACCCTTTGGTAGTCTAAGGCGTAGAGCAAGAATTAAGTCAATATTTACAGCCTATTAAACCACCCACAGGTTTGCACAGTCACACACAGGCGTCAGCAGCGCATGCTTAAACAGCACAGGTACGCTGGCACACACCGTAATCATTTCCCCCGACACACCTAACAACAACAGATTGCTCCAGGAGGGTTTTGACAGTCATTTCAGCATTCCATTCAGTTTTCGCTGTGACAGAAGTGTTGTTCTCCCTAAAGGAGAACCCCTTTGAGCCTTACAGAGGTAAAAGACCTCTGAGGAGCTATAAATGATCAAAGCGTTACACTCTATGCGCTCAAACATTATCATTTTTAGCCACGCTAGAGCCATAGATGGCAACTGTGCGAGATTTCTTTCAAAATACATTAAATATGTTGGACAATGGTTGCTGAAAATATGTGAAAAGATATATATTACTGAAATGTGGGGTTAGAGGTTAAAACAGTTTGAGGCCTACACCCCTAGCAGAGATATAGAGATTAATTCATCAGCTATCTAAAGAAAAGAATGTTGAAAACTCTGTATACTTTCTAACCTGCTGAGTCAGCAATTTGGTTTGTACTGATAAGATGTAAGATTTAAAATGAAAATTTGTTATAATTGTTTCTCTCTCTCTTTTCTTTCTTTCTTTCTTTCATTCCTTCTTTCTTTCAGGATTATACTGCATTCGACAATGCAATTGAGATGGAAGAATTAGAGGTCTTTCTCAAACTCTAAAAGGAAAGCAACAGACCAGTCATGGGAAAACTCATCCACAGCAACATGTTCATGTTTTCTGTTTTATTCATTTGATCTTTTTGTCATAGGTGTTTTCACTTTCTGGTTTAATGCAGGTGCTTTTCTAGCCTTCTCTTGTAGAAGAAGTTGGAATTGCTTGTTGGAACAGTCTGTAAAAGTGAAATAAAAATTTTTAAAAAACCATTTGAATTCTGGCTCTTGCGCTCATTGACATGAGTTTTGTCATTTCTTAGTTACCACAAAGTGGTATCTACCTGCAGAGTTAGATAGATAGATTACTTTATTCATGAGATTGATGAAAATTAGGTATTCATAGCAGCAGTCCGATATATTTGAATACAGTAAAAATACAAAAAAAAGGTAGAAAAATACAGACACTTAAAAAAAAACACAAGATAAATAGACAGATAAGTGCAGTAGCAAGATGATGGTAATAGTACTGATGATATGATGGTAATGTTATTGTTATTAACAGTATATACAGTATATAATAATAATAACAGTAATAATAATAATATATATCGATAGAGATACACACAGAAATGTGTCGTATACGTATCCCGCCTCTCGCCCAAAGTCACCTGGGATAGGCTCCAGCCCCACCGTGACCCTGATGGAGATAAGCAGATGGATGCATGGATGGATGAGCACTTTGGGTTTCCATGTCTGCACATTGTATTGTCTTTTTTCGACTATATTTGACAAATTTACAGGAATTATCAGAAAATGGGAATGCTCGTCTCCAGGTGAAAAAACAGCAATTGAAAACAAATAAATAATTTAAAAAAACAGCATTCACAATAAACTCTGACAAACAACAGGCAGCAGGCAGCACGTGAGACGCCACTGGTTGTGAGGCGCGTGGGGCCTTGCTGGTATTAAAGCAATGTCGCGCGCTTATGACGTCCTCTTTACCCGCTGCCCGAGAGGAGAGTACGGTGCGTTTTCACATTTACCGGCTCAATCCACCGGATTAATCAAACATCGTAACACATAAAGTCACCACAGCCGACCCTTTGTGACGGATAATAACTCTTCTCTCATATCTGTGCTTTATTGCAGAACTTTAAGTCCAACATCCATCCTTAAACCAACAATGGCCGAGGAAGGGTGAGTGTAGCTGCTATCTGTTAGCCGACAAACCAAACGGCGCTGACAGGAACAGACCTGCTTCGTCTGCCTGTGTGTCTCTGTGTGTAACAAGTTTATAATGTAAAGGTGTAATTTATTAGCTACTCTCGGTGCCGTTTGTGTAAAGTTAGAGGTGCGGTGATTAGGCTATTTTAGGTGAGCTAACTGGCTAGCTTAGGCTAACGGGGATACTTGATATCAGTGTGTGGAGCAGCAGCCGAGCGCAGGGATGGCTCAGACTTCAGGCTGAACAGAGTTTCTAAAAATGGAAAAAAAAAGTCAATGTCTAGCTCAAAGTAGTGCATTTCATTAGATAGATGACTTTATTAATCCCCAACGGGAAATTAGGTCTTCATAGCAGCAGTCCGGTATGTTTGAATGTGATAATACAACAGAATAAAATACTGAGGTATAAAAGTGGAAAACGCAAGATAAATGGGTAGATAAGGTGCAATGGCAAGGTGATGGGAATAGTAGTGAGGTATGATGATGGTGTTAGTAACTGTATATAATATTAGCAATTAGCACAGATTTATTAACTGAGGCCGATGCTAGTAGCCTTTAGCGTCTGCAACATGGTTATCAAAGTTGGCTTTAACACTAAAATATTCAGCAATGTTTCCATTGTTAAGTGTTTGTACCTCATGTTTGAGGTAATTAAAGAGTCACTGTGCCTTCAGGGTTGAAATCACTGTTGCTTATACGTGTCACTAGCCACCATGCACATATCTGGATATGTTTCCACTTGGCATAACGAGGTTAGCCACCTATTAAAACTACAAATCCCTACATGACAGTTTGTTTTGAGCTGCGTTTAGTAATGCAGAATGGACCTGACAGGGAAGTGTCTCAGGATGCAGAGTGACCAAACTAGCTCCTCTGGATTGATCGAAACGGCTGTCTCTTCTAAATTTCTCATTAAGCTGTACGTCTTAATGATTTTATGATGGTGACATCCTAGATGTTATTTTACTCATAGGTATAAACCATAAACTGATATCGACAGGTGAAGCATACAAATGTGCCGTTCCTCTTTAAGTGAGCTCTCCGGTGCTTGAATGATGACTTTATTCTTTTGTCGGATACCCCTTCACTCTACAATGAGTGAGAGCCTCCTTCTGACATGCCCGAAGCTCTGCTAAAGTCCCACTCGTTTGTCGCCCCGTTCACTGATCACAGTGTAAGCTCTCTCTCTTGTTTTTCTTTGCCCCGTTTCTTCTCACAGCGCTACTGCTGGAGGTGTCATGGATGTCAACACCGCTCTCCCTGAAGTGCTCAAGACCGCACTCATCCACGATGGCCTGGCCCGTGGTATCCGTGAGGCTGCCAAGGCCCTGGACAAGTATGTTCAAATTCTTACTTTGACGATATTTTGTTCGTAGTGGGTGTATCGCTGATGATAATTTGGCTCCCTCTACTGAGATCTTATGCGGAAGACTGCCATTGTTACCCAATTTCTGTCTGAGATATGCCATCAAGTGTTTACATGTATACATGTTGTATATCCCCTCGCTGTGCGTTAATGAAGTGTTCCTTCGCAGGCGTCAGGCCCATCTTTGCGCCCTTGCAGCCAACTGCGACGAACCCATGTACGTCAAGTTGGTGGAGGCCCTCTGCGCTGAGCATCAGATCAACCTGATCAAGGTAATGAGCCCAAGACCAGGCTTGTGCCTTGTGTTTTGACAGATGGGTTAAAGGTAGCATGTTGTATGTACTGCTGTATCACTGATGATAATTTGGCTCCCTCTACTGAATAATATGAGGAGACTGCCATTGTTACCCAATTTCTGTCTGAGATACAAACCAGTACTCGCATTGCTGCTGTTTTTATCTGAATGCACATGTACGCTTTATAAACTGAAGGTGTTTCAACTGTGTAGTTTGTCAGTAATTGTCAGTGCTGTGTTTACATCATTTGAAATTAGTTGCTGACATCCACTCTGCAAGTCATTAATGTAGTATGACACGGTGCCGTGTAACCTGTTTCAGGTTGACGACAACAAGAAGCTCGGCGAGTGGGTTGGTCTGTGCAAGATCGACCGTGAAGGCAAACCCCGCAAGGTGGTGGGCTGCAGCTGTGTCGTGGTCAAGGTAAAATTTTAAAACCATGAGCGTAAGAAATGGATAGATCCGAATGCCAGTCAAGTGCAGGTGCTGTGCTTCGTGCCATGCAGCTGTTGTTTATAACTTTTGGCTAAATGACAGCCAGGGTACGAGCCCCGTCGTCTATCTGTGGTGTCTGGGGTCCCTAAGAATGGCTACATGTAGTAACGCATTGTTTTTTTTGTAGTTTTAGTAGATGGGTCTAGCTGAATTTTGGTAATGTAAAAGACAACGTGAATATTTCCACTTGATGGTATTATTGGCTGGGATGAGAGCAACATGTTTCCTGTAGCTTCAAAGCTCAGAGGTCAAATGGTGTTCATACAGTCTGTTGCTCAGCAGCTTGGTGAGAGAGCAGAGCCTGACTGAATGTGTACATGTAAAATATGAACACAATCTGATAATCCCATTGGGGCTAAATATCTGTCTGTCTTCTGTACTGGGTAAACCATTTCAGTAAGACTACACTCGTCAGTGCTCTGTGGTGGCCAAACAGTTTATGAATAACTGCCTAAGGTGTTCCCTGTGGAGTTTTTGAAAACTGTAAAACTTAGTTTTAAATCGGCTTTTATTTTGTTAGACCTTACAGATACACTTTGACTGTAAACATAATTTTTGGACGCCACAAAAAAAACCTACCCTGCCACAAACATTTGTACTGACATGGACGCTTACTTTTTGGCTGATGTAATGAGCTTAATTGGCCAGTAATATCTGCTTGGCTGTAATTTAAAGCCAAGGTGTGTCCAACCTGCTCTTAAACTGTGTCTTTCTGTCTACAGGATTATGGCAAGGAGTCTCAAGCAAAGGATGTGATTGAGGAATACTTCAAAGGCAAGAAATGAGGTGTCAATAAAACGTGGAAATGAAGCTGTTGTCTGAAGTGTTTCTTTTACTCCCTTTGGATATTCATCTCACCACTGGTGATTGACTATAAAATCAAGTTCTGCTTGGATATGACACTATACTAACTGCATACTTCAGCTAAAATTCGTAGATTATAAAGATCATGAAAATGATGCTTGGTATGAGATGGTACAAGACAGTAATGGACAAATCTGTCCGGGTGTCTCAGATTTCTAAACTTGTGCTTTACTGTTGTCTAACAGGAAAAGCGGACTATTTTGAATAATTGCAGCACTGTTTATTTTTGGTTATCTGAAGTTTGATCAGCTTAAAAATTGAATTAGGGAAGACAAGATGCATAGGTCATTTGGATAGGTTTTCTCCTTTATATCTACATACATAGACATTTCTGAATAAAGAAAAGACATTCAAACACATTAAGGCACAACACATCATGACGCACATCCTCAATACCCCCCACCCACCCAAAAAAATTACAAAAATCCAGAGGGGAGAAAAAAAAAACAAAGACCCCCAAATTTCCTTTCCTTGACAAAAACATCCACCTCTGCCCTTTTTTTTTTTTTAAGTTTATTGTAAATAATTTACAAGTTTTCTGCCACAGACTGCATTGTTGTGTTGTGATTATACCACCAGGAAGAAAACACTTTTTTAAAAAAGCAGCTGTTATCCCCGCACACATAATGCTGCCTGTACAGAGAAGCCCTCGTTGTTTCGAAGATAGTTCGTCCCAGGTGACCCACAGCAGGCTTTATACTAGCCTGGGTGCTCCAGAACAAACCAAACATCAAGGAGTTGCCCAAAGAAACATCCTCCCAGGCCAAGGGAGGTCTTTAGCCTTTACAGGCGTTCAGTCTGCTACAGCTCTAAGGACGGTAGACAGGGTTTTCACAGCGGTCCGTTCCCAGCATTGAGGCCCCCGTAGGGCTGAGCTGGGTAGTTGGGTCATCTTTTAACCCCACTGTTCTTTTCTTTTACCTCCTCTTTCACCTCTCCTTTTGCTTAAGACCGTTCAGAGTTTGTAAATCCAGACGTTCAAAAAACAAGACAAAAAATAAAATCACAAAAACAGTTGCAGTGTATTGTTTGTTCTTAAATAGTTATACAAAAGAAGGGGGGGGGGGTGCTGCCTGGCTGACCATGTCCATGGTAACATTGCATGAGTCCATATTGCTATAATAGTTACAGGTACTCAAACTCCAGTGCTTGGTGTAGTGCCAGCAGGTCAGAGTGACTGGATATCCTCCAGAAAGGCATGTTGTGCTGTGGAGTGAACACACACACATCATTAAAACCAGCAGTGCCGTTTCATAGCTGCATACCACCACCTAAAGTCATGCAAGCTACACTACAGTAGCTTGTAGCTGCTTGCTTTGCAAAAGCACTGCAAACAAAACCCATGCAATCCTAAGGCTTAAAGGAAGAGCTCAGCATTTTGGGATACGTGTTTATCCGCTTAGAGTTAATTCAGACGAGAAGATTGATATCACGCCCGTAGTTGAACGTTCAATAAGGCTACGGCTATCAGCCGTTAGCTTTATATAAAGATAAAATAAACTAGCCCGGCACTATCCCAAAGGTATAAAATTCCACCTTTAAAGCTCACAAGCTAACATGCTGTCGTCTTCCTTAAATCTATACATTAGTGTAAAAACTGCTAACGAGCTAAGCTAATCTAAGCAGCTTGTGTTTTCACCATGAAATAACCAGAGTAACTTACTCACAGTACCCCATAAAAAAAGTCAAATTATTGTCACATTAGGGCTTTGAATTAAACAAGCTATGTTAATTAGTGAGCTTTAAAGACACTGGTTTGCTCTAGGCTAGTTGTTTCCCTCTGTTTCCAGTCTTTATGCTAAGCTAAGCTAACTGGCTCCACGTTTAATGACGACAAAAGAGTGGTATCAATCTTCTCATTGAACGCTCAGCTGAAAAAAAAGAGGCAAATATGCACATTTCCCATAATGACAAAGTATTCCTTTAACAATCCCAGCACCCAGCATTAAGAATGAAGCCCAAAGCTGGAGAAGAGATGGGATTTATATTCACACTTAAGGAAAGTAACTCACTACTCGACATGTCCTTTTGTTGTGATACAAGTCTACGTTTGTCTTACATTAAGACTCCACACACCGCTGGATGAAACCCAGCATTGTTATGAGATTGTTCAAAGCTTAATCACCGTGTACATTTGGGCAGCCAATCAGTTTCATTGCCAAATATGACTAAAGTTTGGTAAAGCCATGAAGTTCATCTTAATAATTCAGCTGCAGGTGGTTCACAAATTTGGCATATTTGACTTTTAAACGTAGGTGCAAAATGTACATTAGCCAAGCATCAATCTCAAATCTTCACTCTGACATTTGCAATCAAGAGTCTCCTGTTTCACCATGAAAAAAAAAAAAAAAAATAGCAACAGCAAGTAGAACAGAAAAAAGTGAACGACCAACACAAAACTTCTACAGCAAAGAAAGGCAGGCTTCGTCCAATCAGAGCTCACACTGTGAGGAGGAGGCGGGGTCACGGTGAGGTTGCGGGGTCCATTACCTTTTTGGCCGCCTGCTCCTCTTCCACACCGTCCCCAATTACAACATACACTACTTTCCTGCCAAACCTTTGCATTATGCGCTCAAAGCAACTCTCTTTTCCTGCAAAAAAACAAATAAAGAAGGGGAGGAAGGAGGGTCACATGGTCAGAGGGGTCAGAGTTCAGAAGTCGTTTGTTTACCTGGCTGGCCGCATGCTCTTCATCCTTCCCATCGCCAATCACAACATATGTAATGTTAGTGCCAAAGCGGGAGACTATACGCTCAAAACAGCTTTCTTTGCCTGGAGACAAACAAATGGCTTTCACAGATTTTTCACTTGTTGTTTAGATGGAAATAAAACAGAGCTGTGTGCATATCAAGGGTGAAGCGGAGGAGTGGAGACGTTCACACACAAACACACCACCATTATTATCCAATAACAGATCGCTCACGCTGATTAATCCTGACGCCCACATGGTGCATCCTGAGAGGCGCTTCCATCCAGATGAACATAATAAATCTGGTTGCCACGACAACTCAAAAGAGTAGACGTGCTTGTGAGTGATGTGTCAGAAGTCACATCCCCATGTTGACCTTTTTGGCCTTCCTCCCCCGTACAAACATACACGACACTAATTGCGCTCCGCATCCAAAGTCACGTGTCCAGGAGTCAGTGGGATGTGGCGTCTGACCTGAAACACCTCAAACCTCAGGCGGTCGTCGTGGTTACCACATTGCTACGTCCACTTAAATCAAAGCACCGTGGGGATGAATGAGTCTAACGCAAAGCTCACGAACACGCACACACTTGGCTTTCCTCCCTGAACATTTTGGCTCTCTAAGCTCTCCACGATCTGACTTGTTTTGTTTCCTTTGTGTAAACTGACGCACAGTTGAATGTGATTCAGTGTTGGCCACAGTTGCGGCACATTGGTCTAACCGGGCTGAGGTTCAGGCTAATGGAGTCCGTTCAGTATGCGGGCGTCCAGCCTGGAAGATCCCACGAGTGTCGGAGTTGTTCAAGAACAGCTCGGGATCATGTGAGGTGAGGATGGACTTGATGTTGTTTAGAGTTTGCGCGAGCTGGAGAATAACTCTTTACTAATTAAACATGGCGTTCTATAATCCCACAGGTGTCTTCAATTATTCTGATTGAGCAGACTTTGGGCGGAGCTATGACGGAGTCACGTGAGGTCGCCCGACTTGATGAACCAATAAGAATAAAGACAGCGCAACAGTTTCCACCTCAACACCTGCAACGAGACTAATTAGAGGGTCAGAGAGACGTCGATCGAGCACGGTCTGTTTATGGTCACACAGTGTTTAGAAGACGAATAATCAAGCTAAATAAGTGAAAACACCTGTGTGGGTGGACCATGGGTGCGTAGGGCCTTTCTTAATCTGTAGTCTACGTCCTAGCTGTAGCGCTGTCATGGAAAAAGCTGTCTTTTAACACAGCTGTTATTTTTCTGCAGCGCGTAGTGCTGGAAGCGACTGTGGCCGTCCTCGAGGATTCAAGTTGATGCACTGAAGTTTGTGCGATCTCGAGTCTTTAATCACAAATGTAGTGCCTTTAGGTTGAAATCTCAATATAATGCACAAACATTTAAACTTTAAAATACAAAAAAATAAATGAACATGACTTCATTATATTCACTTTAAATATAAACATACACCAAAAAAAGTGTCACATATTGCTCCTGTAGCCTTTCAGGGTCTCTTTGCTACTCCCACTGCAGGCCCTTCATTCCAACAGCTGTCACTCTTTAACACCAGCAGACTTCGTGTAGCACTTGTAAATTACTCAATTACTTTGTCCCCTATTAATTATATTTATGCCATATCTTACAAGTAAAATCTGTCACATTTAAGTAGTTTGGACTGAGGCTGTGAATAAAAGCTGTATGAAATGGCACTGTGGATACCCTGAATAGAAACAGTTCATACTAACAGGTACTGTGTTTTTTCTATACACAAGAGAGCACTGGTTAAAGGAGAAGGATACAATATGATGCCAGCCGTGAGGTAATTTTATTTATTAATATGATTTAAAAACTACACTGAGTATTAAATTATTACGACTGCCTAACAGCTTCCTGCTCAAGGTCAAAGTGTCTGTGTGCATGTGCAAGTGTAACCAAAGTGTGATCTGCTTTCCTTCAACAGGGGTTTCATTTGAAGGTAAATTTAGTCTCAAACACACATACACACACACACACACACACACAGTATAAAATAAAACTGTACTCTAACTTTCCGACCGACTGTTCAGCGAACCTGAACTCAGCTAACGCAGCAGTTTAATATCATGCTAACAGGATATCAGTGACAGATGGAGTAGGTGAAGAGAACCAACAAAATACATGTGGCCTTTGAGACATTAACGCACTATTTATACGTTTATTTCATGAAATGTGTGCGTGCACGAGCGTTTGTGTCTTACCTATTTTTGTTGCACTGTAGATGTTCTCAATGGGGAAAACTGATCCCAGACTATATAAGAGAACTTTAGCCAGCGCTGGTATGAGCTGCGTCGTGGTCACCAACACATTTACACAGTTACTCCTGCGGGAACACAGACGCAGAGCGCACGTTGTTAATGTTCTGAATAGTCCACATGCTCTGTATACAGGCTTGATTAATGGACGGAGAGATTAAATGTATAAAGTGGAACCTGGAGCTGATGATGGACAGGGACTTGATTGCGTGGGTGAGCCAGGAGTCAGTCAGAGCTTCCACCTCTGCTCTGAGCTGCAGCCACGCGTCTCTTTTAGCGGGACCCAGCAGACCTAAAACACAACACGACTTTATGAAACCTTCAGCATCAGGCATTTCACATACACACACACACACACACAAGGGTAAAAAAGAATGAACGGTAAAGGCAAAATTGTAAGTAATGAAGTCCAATACGGTTGGACTCGGTTGGGGCTTTAGTTTGGTGTTACCTGTTGCAAACTGTAAAAGCTGTGATGAGGTGTTCTCTCAGTTAATTTGTGTTTATAGTTTAATGTCGTTTGTTGTACAGGCCAACAGCCGCTTTGTGACTTTCATAAACCCATACTGATCAAAAAAGATTTAGTTTGCTACTGACTGACGTCTAGTTACTTTAATGTCTTCAGAAGAGATTTGTTTTGAAACTTTATAGAACTATTACACTGTGAAAACTGAGGCAATGACAGGTTTCAGGAAATTGTTAACAGAACCCGTAGCTTCTGTCCATACTAGTACAGAAAACATGAAACAAGCTCATTCCTGTGGCCCATGCATCTTCTCGGACAATTTTAATCCAATTCAGATTCCACTGAACAAAAACTCCCGCTCTCCATCACCCCCTTTAAAGGACCAGTGTGTAGGATTTAGTTGCATCTAGCAGTGTAGTTGCTGATTGTAACCCCCTTGCCTCGCCTTCTCCTTATATAACTATTAAAATAAAGGGAACTGTAAAAACTAATGAACACGTAGTTAAGCATATTATATTCCATACTTTGTAAATAGAGCCCCCTGAATCTTACACACTGGACCTTTAACTGTCCCTGGTGTCAAACCCCCGTCAGATTGGCTTACCCCCCACATTGTTTTTGTATGTGCTATACAACTCTTTGACTCGTCGGTAGCGGAAGGCCAGTTTCCTCATCCAGTCGACCCCGCCGCGGACACCCGTAGCCAGGCACAGGTTGGCGCTGGTTGCAGCTGCATGGAAGCCATCAGTTGCAAAACTGTAAGTACTGTCAATAATAATGATATGTTTTATTTGAAAAATCTGCTCTGGTAGAACAAAAGGATCAAATGGTTATTTCTATTAATCAGTGCTATAAACATTATGGCCGAGATGTCATTTGCAAGAACGTGATTCACGACTAACAAAGAAAAAACATGCACATTTGAATGTTTCTGATTTTAAACTGAATACTTTTGAAGAGCCAAGCAAGAGAAAACAAACAATGCAATTTGTTCATTAGTAGCCTGTGAAACACAAACAATGACTACTTTGTTACATTGTACTCAAAAATGTCAACGGTTAAATCCTCACCTTAAGTCCTGGCCATTGTCGTCTGATGACACGTCATCAATATGTACCTGATCACACTCCTGCACACACACACAAATAAGATAAGATTCATGAATGAATAACTTTAAAAAAACATTGGAACGCTCCCCCAGAAAGTGTCCAAGTGTCCTTGAGCCAGACACTGAACCACTAACTGTTCCTGATGAGCAGTTGGTATCTTGCACGAGAGCCTCTGCCATCAGTGTGTGAATGAGCAAATGCTGGCATGTGTTGTAAAATGCTTTGAGTCGTCTATAGACTAGAAAAGTGCATTAAATGCAGCCAATTTACTGTATTCACAACTGTACATCATTTTTTTCATCATTATACTACAACTACTACCAGTACCAGCATTTAAGGAATACACAATAAGAACAAAAACATGTACTAAACTTAGAACATAACTTACAGTAAGTGGTTGTGTTTCATCACTTCACACCACTAGAGGGCAGTAAAGTATTTGACTTCCACAAACTTTAAGCGCAGTATAGAAAAATCCATGCTTTTTAAAAAAAAAAAAAAACATGCCCTTTAAATTGTGTGCACGCGTCTCACCTCCAGGTCATTGAAGAATAAGTGCGTGTCAGCCAAGTTGAAGATCATCTCCTCCATCCTCAGACCCAGCGTTACCGCCATAGGAGGGTCCTGACGGAAGAAAAAGATAATGGTGTCATCATTATGACTAATTACTGCCTTAATCTGGGAGATATTATTATTCCCTCCTGTCCCAAAAAAAAAAAGCATTTCAAGTTTTATATACACCAAATTCACACCCCGGGCCTCCCACCCCGACTTGTAGTGTTGGTACGCTCCACTCATCACAGCAGATGCTGACAGACAGGTTGCACTTGTTCTGTCCCATCAACATTCCTCATGCTTGGTGGGTGTTTGGGGGGGGGGGTATCTTCATGTGTGTATTGCAGCAGAGTAGCTACCGTCAAAGGGAGAAGCTGTGTGGTGGTGTGTATGTGGTATGTGAATGGTTTGCGTGTGTGTGTGTGTGTGTGTGTGTGTGTGGGTATGTGTGAGTGTTTGGGAGAACGCAGCCTGCCCTGCCAGCCAGGGGCTCAGCTGCAAAAACCATCATCTGTGATAGGTCAGCGAGGGACGACAGCTTGCCCCGCGATTCGCTGACACCGTCAGACGACCAGAATAGAAAGAAACTAACAGGAAGGAGAGTGAAAGTGAGCGAGCGAGGCACGGGGACACAGAAAGAGAGAGAGAGAGAGAGAGAGAGATGGGCAGCATTCCTGAGTACCCCATAAAGCTGGAAGATGTAAATGTGTGGAGCTCCACAAAACTTAATAGCTGCTAATAGTGATAGCAGAAATTTTGTCTGCATTTCTTTCTGCTTCCCTGTCAATCACAGAGACAAGAGGCACTCCAGTTTGTCTCAGGTAATGATTATGTTGGCCGCCGGCCAAAAGCAGAACTACAGGCATCAGTGTGTGTTGAAACATTCGCAGCTGAAATGTGTAAATTCCCCCTGAGCAGCTCAGTTTG
Source organism: Nibea albiflora (assembly GCA_014281875.1). Taxonomy (NCBI): domain Eukaryota; kingdom Metazoa; phylum Chordata; class Actinopteri; family Sciaenidae; genus Nibea; species Nibea albiflora. Next base: position 9,986,253 of record CM024802.1, on the reverse strand, counting down.
GCTGCGCTTCTGGCTCCAGAAAGGCTGAGGTGGCTTTTCATTTTTCTTTTGCCAGATAAGTGAAAATATGACTTGGGCCTGGCAAGAGTAGCCTGAAACAATTCCACTCTCTCCACCTCTGCCGTTATCATTTGAGCACTGAAAGTTATCCTGCGCGGAGAAACGAAAAGAGAAAAGAGCGTGACCTGTGTGAAAAAAAAAAAAAAAAGACGCGTATATTGTGACATAAAGTGACATATCACTCGGTGCAGATATATCCTCTAAGCCCGCATGAGAAGGGTACTTGGGTCTCGCGGTTGCTATGTCAACAGTGTAAACACTATTTTGGGCGAGGTGTGAACAGACACAGCTGCCACCATATTTCTTGAGGTCAGCGGCAGCAAATGAGGTGAAAAAAAAAAAAAAGCCCTCGCAATTCGTGCATCTGCCGGGTCAGTTTAATCGACCGATATATATATATATATTTTTTTTTTCTTTTTGGTGCTTTATCACAAAACAAGACATTTTAATTTAAGCCACAGACAATGTCTCATTAATTACACGACTGAACGTCAGGAGAACTTTCAGAACTTTCTCTACTTGAGCCAAGACTTAAATTGTGATATTATTCTTCGCTTCAGCGAGTCTCTCCTATAAAACGCAGCAAAACAAGATGAATTAACTACAAGGCCGCATGCGTTCTCCACCCTCACACACACACACACAATTTACAGCTATTTACAACTCACCAGCGTCTTGCTTATACCCATTAAACCCCAATTGCCAAACATTTAATTCCACGACTGCAGAGCAACTAGGAAGTACATCAGTGCCCACAAACCCTATCTGTAAAACGCCTTGGCTCTTATGGCTGGCTCCGAACGGTGTGTGTGTGCGCGCGCTGTGCCAGCTTTTGTTTGACTGCCAAACATGAATATCAGAATAGACTCTGCAGGTTGCAGAGTGGGACGCGAGAGCCCGTGCAGGCTGGCTGGTGGTGGCTACCCACCGGGTGCCCACAGGAAACGACATCACCCAATAAAAATCTGTGGCCTTGGCCACATATGATGATCTCAGATCAGAGCCAAGGGCTATTAAAATAAAGGGAACTATAAACAGTGTGGATGTTCTGCGAGATGGGGAGACCACCAAATAAGTGGAATAAACATCAGTCCAAGTAAAAAAAATAACATATATAACATGTTGAATTATGATTAAGCTCGGATTATTAATGGGTTTTAAATGTATTCTTTATACGTCGTACGTTTGAAGACTCTTTCATGTTTTTATGTATGTGGTCATCGTCGTAAATTGACCATAACATTCCTGCAGCATTTGATGTAATGTTTATACCGAGGGAAACGAAGCTCATTTGAATGGTAAGCTCATTGTGAGTGTTATGTGTTTAATATTTCATTTTTATAAGAGGTTGCATGAAAGTCAAATTTAGAGATAAGACGAATCCAAAGTCGGGCTGTGGGTTTCAGGTGAGGCAGTTAATTATTGTGCTTTCATGGTAGTCCAAAAATCCTCTTCTGTTCCTTCTGTACTATCACTGTCATCAGTTTCCTTTACTGTCTTCTTATCTCGACTGTCTATTTGTGAAATAATAACTTTTTTTTTTGGGCCTTTCCAACAGGAAATGTGGGGAGAGAGATGGGGAATGACAAGCGGGGAAAGGGCCACAGGTAAGGAGCCGCTCTGCCGACTGAGCTAAGCGCCGGCCCTGAAATAATAACTTTTAGGAGAATTATTCAATATTATTTTTTCTATTTTTTTAACAGCTTTTACAGGGCATGGTAGCCTGTGAGGGAAAGCCCAAGGCCAGAGAACTCACTGCAGGAATATTTGTAACACTGATACATTGATGCTTCATTTTTTTTTTTTAAAAAACACTGTTTGGCTGTTTTTGGTCATTTTTTGTGTGAAGATTCACCGCCCTTCATTTAATTCAAATCACTCCCAGCTAGACGGAGCAGACAGGGTGACGCGATCTTACCTTGCCATATTTCTGTGCGTACGAGCCCGTGAGCAGAGAATGGAAGACAATGATCGTCTCGTCCAGATCCCACACAAACACCCTCTGGAGGGAAAAAAAACAAAAGACAAAAAGGGGGACAATGAGAGATGCTCTTTTACAAATGCTACATCTTTATTTCTCAGCCCTTATGTGCATTCATGCTCAACTGGACAGTGACATGGGTGGTCTTGCTCTCTATCAGCCTCTCCTCTGCTGTATTTTGAGACTTCGGTGCAGAGCGCAGAGGACGAAGATCAAAGAGAATACCACATATCCATTGAGATTTGAACGGAATATTAAGTTAGTACTGTAAGAACTCTGTCAGTGGGTGTTTTTTTGGTCCCTTACCTCCAGGTCACTATCAGGGGGAGGGGAGGGGTTGTTCTTGCGGCCCCTGCCCCGGGACTTGGACCCCCCACTCCGGCAGGCTCGGTCATCCAGCTCTTTGATGGGCGTGGAGGGGCTCTGCACTGTATCAAAGTCCCCTGAGAGGGTATGCAAACACAGACAAGGCGAAAGATTTGAAACATTTCAAATGTAGAAATGATCAAGTGTCTGTCTTTAAACGGCGCAGGCGATCACAAACCATATTTGCTAACTACACACCGCAGGGAAAGCAATAACTCAGACTTTGTGCAGTAATGAGCCATCTCGTCAGGTTTAATAATTCAAAGATAATTGGCACGACAGATCAACTTAAAAGACTACCTGAAAGAGAGCTAAACAAAAGTCCCATTGATGTCCTGACTGATTCATGATAACACGCAATGTAAAGATTAAACAGAGGAGGGGAATAGATGGACCTGCGCAATAAATTAGAAAAGTAAGAAATCCGATGCTTCTCGCAAAGATACAAAATTCTTCAGGGGCACACACACTCTTGTGCACATGCGTGCACACACACACACCCTCCTAATGCCATATGCTCCCACCGCTGTGTGGTAACTAGAACCAGACTCTAAGCTTCGGCTCTCATATTGTTATGTCTCAATCAGGGAGAGAGAGAAAGAGAGAGAGCGAGAGAGGGGCTGGATAAAGACACAAAGAGAGCGACACACACACACACAGAAAAAAAAACAGATACCAACTGTAAGTCCAAGAGAAAAAGAAGAAATAGTGAGAAAAGCAGTGAGAGGGAAAGTGCCAGTGACAGGAAGAATGATAAGCTCCTTTAATCAGGCTCCCTGAACTACAGCCAAGACAAACCAAAGAAAAAAATGAATCCTGAGCCATATTTCTGAACATACGGGTGCACAAGAGCCTTTTTTTTCTCTTTTTACTATTTGGCCTTTTCTTTCTTTCCCTGACTTGTCTACAAAAGTGCAATATTTAACACAACTCTCCTCTAATAAAGTCTCCGAGGCTAATGCAAACGAACGCCGATTCTCCAATTTAGCAAGCGCGATGCCAGGTAACTACGGCCGCAGTCAGAAGTTAACTTCCTGTGCTTCAACATGGCTGAAAGAGAGTTCTGAACTCAGTTACCCAACGTGTGGTATTTCTCTGCTGGAAACAAGATTACGGGAGCCAATATCGAGGAATTCGAATCTGAGAATCTGAGTTTGCATATTTACGACGTTAGAGCTGTGGCGGTGCTGGTGGTTTGACTGTGTCATTCTGACTGGCGGGCGTTTCCTTTTTCTAATACGAACCTGGGTGAAGTTCAGCAGCCTGTCCGGTCATGGCGGGGGCGGGATCTTGCAGCTGGTAGGCTGCCGTGGAGCCTGTGCCATCCACGCTGTTGGAGGTCATGTAAGTCCCGTAAGTGGAGGCGGAATAATACTGGGCATACTGGTTTTGGCCAAACGTCGTATATGAGGGATAATCCTGCATGACGGATAAAGAATAACATGAGTGGCACAGAGTCAAGACAAAAAAAAAAAAACTTGAAAATTGAGATGTTTCACTTTTCTGTAAAGGTTCAAAGTGACTTTTGAAGACATTTTACAAGAGTTCCCTCTCATTTCTCTAATCTTTTATTCCCTCGATCCTGTATTTTATATCTCCAAAACAATTAAAGCCTTGTGCTGCTGCTTTTTACTGACGCAGTGGAGATGGGCGCTTTTATGAGTCAGCTCTCTAAACCTGTCACTACATCCATCTCTACGAGTCCTTATAAAGTGGAGCACCACTTACATGGACGTACACACACACACACACACACACATACAGTTGGCGTGTAGTCCGCAATGTGTGTATGCAAGCATGTGCACACATGTGTACATACGGGCTTGCTTTCTATCAGCTTCTCTCTCACTTTACCCTCTCTTGCTTGCTTTCTCTCTTTCTGTTAAACTCATACACACACACACACACACACACACACACACACACACACTATATTCCCCTTAATCCACCCACACAAGCCAAACCTTGACTTTCTTCCTGTAAACAGCCACATCTATCATAGTGGGACATTAAAATCCCCCTTTAAGCATTTTACTACCACGGTACAATTTGTCATATGGACATAGAGAAATATTCAGAACAAAACGCTCTTTCACAAAGACTAATTGTCTGTTTCTCTCCTAAGTTTGTCCCTGTCGCAAGGTCACAGTGTAATTAGATTTTATTTCTTGAACGGGGAAAGTTGCGTGGGAGCGTGACTGTAAAACCGCTTCTGGTCTCAAACACTATCGCAACTGCACTGTACAAAATCCACATCTTTAGTTTGAGCCGGCTTAATGAGGCAAATGACATTTACTTGACCACTCAGAGCAAACATAGAGCATGGTTGATCTGCTCTGGCAAGAACCCCCTTAGGAAAAGGCCTTTTTTTTTTATTGGCCTGGGAAATGTAAGCCAACTTTCAGCTGGACTGTACCAGCGATCCAGGTTTAAACTAAAGGACAAGCCTGCATACACACACACACACACAGTACATAAGACACTGAGGTACCTGCTGTGTGGCAGTGTAGTTGGCGGGGTTGGACACTGAGTTGTTGGTGGCGTAGAGGCCTGAGGAAGGAGTGAAACTGGAACCTTGGGACACAAAGAATTAAGAGGAATTAGACCACAGAGAACAAAACTGGAGACGGGAACATTTTACGTGCGCGCAGTGTCACGGCACACTGGGAGGCAAGATCATTTTTCTGTCACCATTTTCAGCAGGGATATAAAATACGTAGAGGATATCTGCCTTTTGTTTCGGACTGACCTGGCATCTGATAGGGGGAGTATGCAGTCTGTCCGGGCTGAGGGGTGGTGAAGCCGGGGCTGTAGCTGAGGCCTGTCTGCAGAGGAGACTGACTCTGAGCCAGGCCGCTCTCTGTTTTAATGCCTGGCAGCATCACACCGAGGTCTGTGACAAGAAAATAAGCCGCAGAATTTTATATGATGTTTGCTTAAGTTTGCATCAGCAAACTGTGCTGGAACACCAGGAGAATTTCCTTGAAAGTGCCGTCACTAATGTTTAAATCACGGTGTAATTCTGGCTTTACTTGCATTGCGTTCCATTTATGTCACTCTCTGGTTTGGCTTCGAAAGATCTCACTATGCCATGCTGGTAAGAGTGGAAATATTTAATTTCTAACACTAGTATTTTTTGACAGTTTTTCAATGTCAGTTTTCAGTGAGTTTGAACTGAAAACAACATCTTTTAGGCCTTCTGAGTACAGGTTTTGTTTGCTTGCTAATCACAACAACCAATCAAATTTTAATTTGTACACTTTTTCTCTTGCTCCTGTAACAACTTAGTTTCAATTCTGTGGTATTGTGCATTTATAATCACACAGAAAACACCCAACAGTGTCCTCTTCTCTTAAAGTTTCCCACTGATGCATTTGAAATGTTTTTGTTCATTGGTGTGTTCATTGTTTACCGTAGGTGGACAGTCCGTACGGCTGTCCTGTCTGGGAGTAAGCAGTGTAGACGGCCGACTGCTGCACGGTGCCGAACTGGGGTTGACCGGCGTATGTCGGCATGGGAGGCGCTGCCGGTGTAGAGAGAATGTGAGGGTAGGGCCTGGAAGGAGGAGAGCCATGACAGACGAGGTAGATAAGAGACAGATTAGCATAAAAAAAAATGAAAGCAGTATGTTTAAACTATAGCAGATAAGGATTCTTAGAGAGCAGCTTCTGCTTCCTGACTTACTTCGATGGGTAGAGGGGAGGGGAGTACTGGTGGGCCGAACGTGGGCTGTACCCGCTGCTGGTGATCACTAAAAACAGCACAATAATCAAGAATAACAGGGCAACAGCAGGTTATGAATGGTGTCAACTCAAATCTTCTGTTTCCTTTCACATTTAACGAAACCACTCCTGAGCCGCACAACTCAAGGCCTCTGGCTTGTTTGAGTTGTTCCAGTAAACATAATTCGAAGCATTTTGAATGGAGACGAGCCAAGTCAGCCCCCCCCCCCCTTTGGAGAGCACTGTAGTCCACGAAAACCCTTAAAGCGGGCCTCATAGTAAAACACAATGTCTGTTTGTGGTCATTGAGATGTCAGAGCTCAATACTGACAAACACCCCGCTGCTTCTAAACCCTCACTGTGTGTTGCTTAATGTTTAGTGTATCCGTGTGTGTGTATTCTACAGCACGGGGTCGTGTGTGAATCTAAGAAAAAAAATAAAAGACAAGTGTAAAAATGTCTCTCTCCCTCTCTCTCTCCTCTCTCGCACCCCTCTACCAGCCTTTGATGACGCAATCCAAGGACAGGCAGTGCTTCGTGGGATTAAAGCTTTCAGCAGGCCTACCGCTGAGCTCAAATGGATGGTGGCGCTTGTATGCGTGCGTGCGTGCGTCTATCTGGAAATGAACTTGTTTTTTTCCCACTTGATGAGAAAATTGTACACAAGTGCATTTTTTAGAAGCAGACGTGTGTGTGTGTGTGTTACCTGAGCCTGCGTATGTGTCCAATACTGTGTCGCCTGTCGTAGTGACTGTATCGCTGTTGTTCATAGGCTCTGTTTTCACTTAAGGAAGACGGAAAAAGATCGGTGTTAGGGGAGGCCAGTAAGGAAGTACCATCGCACACACACACACACACACTCACGCACACAAAGAAAACCTTACTAAGAAAAGAGCAGGAAACTACCATGCAGTTCCAGTATGGGAGCAAATGCTGTGTGCAGGGGTCCCACTATAAGCTTTTAAGTGACTTTCTATAAGTCCAAACACCATGATCTAAAGCTTTCAGTCCTCTTTGTTTGTTTTTTTTAATGTCATTTTTGGGTTAATGAGAACTTTTAAAATATATATATCATATCATACAAAATCCCTTTGCTTAATTACCCACCAAATTCATCAAATTCCCCATATATTTGTTGACTGGTGGGAACCCTGCAGATCTATAACAACTCCACACACGCTGTGGTAAATTCACAATGGGATCCAAAGAGCAGAGAACACTGCACAGCAAATGAAAATCACTGCAATTCTGGCACAAAAAAATAAAAATAAATTCAGATCTAGGATCAGCCCAAACTATAGAAACCCATTCTTTTTTTTTTTTTTTGCAGGTAAGGTAATACTGTATGACTTCTTGGCCTTGGATTCACACACATGCACCTCTGTACCATAGTCCTTGGAGCCCGGAGCAGGGGGCGGGCTGCTGCAGCCCAACAGCCAATCAGCCGTGTTTAGAACTGTCATGTTTTCACCTAAAAGGGTGCAAGGTGGGAAGGAGGTGAGGATACGACGCACTGAGAACCAGATGCCAGTCTGAGGCATATGGGACATGGTGTATAAAGTATACAACTGTACTGTATTTTAAAAGAAATAGTTTGACATTTTGGGAAATTATTGGTTATGTGAGAAGGTCAAGTCCACTATCATGCCTGTACAGCAAATATGAGGCTGGAGCCAGGAGATGTTCAGCTTAGCTAGCTTAGCTTAGCATCAAAACTGGAGGGAGGAGGAAACAGCTTGAATAAAATATTTCGCCATTTTGGAAAGCGCAATAAATTTGATTATCATTGGATGAGATCAATACCACTTGTCATGTCTGCGTAATAAACATGAAGCCCCACCTTAGAGGGGATTACATCAACTTAGCACGCTAGCTTAACTCTTAGCTTGGCTCTGTCCAAAAAACTTGCATGGATTAACGTGAACAAGTTAATTAGTGAGCTTCAAAAGGTGCTGGTAGGTAGATTTTGTTACCTTCGGACAGTGCCAAGCTAGCTGTCCCCACTGTTTCCGGTCTTTATGCCAAGCTAAGCTAACAGTGGCAGTGCTCTTGGCAGTGCTTTACATTTAAACCTGCAATAACAAACTTCATGACCACCTGGAGGCAGATGAAAACACAAACACATCATTGACATATCTTTAGCATATCATTACCAAAGTTGAAATGGTAGACTTTATCAGGAAACAGTTGCCTCACACATTTGCATTCAGTGGATACGAGCAACGCTATATGTCATTTTTCTGCTCGCCTGATCACTGTTAGTCCAATATTCACTCTCCTTTTTGCTCGGTTTTGTCCTCCACCAACTCCTTAGGGAAATATTAGCAGGCACCAACTTTGTCCGTCTGCCATTTGGAGCAGGGCAGGTAGCATACTGTGGGATTTTAGAGCCTTTTCCCTGAAATCAGCTGCATGCTGAGGCTGGAAACTATGCTGATTGAGAGTGATTCAAAATAGGAAAGTTCTGGGCCATAAAACCAAAACAATGAGCTGAAAGAAGCTCTGTACAGCTTAGGAGGACTGCAGAGGCGGGTGATAATTATCTGCGGTTTACTACAGACGACATCTTTCACACAAGTAATAATGTGATCCACTGTAAATATATAAAATAATTACGATAGCAAACGTATCTAACTTTCAGCACAGTAAAAAAAAAAGCAGATTTCCCAAACAATATTTAAGAGAGAAGCACACCTCATCATCCTTCATGATGTTTTTCCTTTTCTTGTTTCTCTCTGAACACGATTAAAACTCATCATCAGTGACCATCTGAGAACTCCATTTAATTCAGAACAACTTCATTAATCCCCTCGGGGAGCAATACGACCCATCGGACGAGCCCTAATGAAGACAAATGAGTTGCTATGGAGATGGCCCGCAGGCTCCAGTTCTGGCTGATGTCAGGTGAGGGGAATGTTGGGTATGTAGTTTGTTTTGGCTGTAAGCGTGTAGTCCCGGCTCTGTCTGCTTAAACCATTAACTGTGAGCTCATCAAAAATGATTTAATGTGCTCTAATATGGTCCGAATTCGCTGTTAAGTCCTCTTGGAGCGCGGCTATTTCTGTGACTCTGTGTGTGTGTGTTGACACATCAAGTTGACTGAAATGCAGCATCTCACTTTTTCCATTACATTACTATTAAAAGTGGTTTCCATAGCCTGTTAAATCAGCAATAGATCAAAGGATCGCCCTCAACAAAAACACTTAGATCCAGCGCTATTACATCAAACTGCTCTGTCAAAAATTATTGCAGAGGACAGACAATGAGAGGGCAGGAGATCAAGGGTGAAAGAAGGGGGGGGGGGGGGGAAGAAGAGGAGAAGGAAAGAGAAACACAGGCGCACAGAGGGAAAGAAAGGGGAAGAAAAAGAAAGAGAAGAGAGGGCTCACTGGTGTTGACATCTTAGAGAGCGGTGATGCTTTAATGCTCTTGTAGAGGAAATAGTTTCCAGTGGGATTGTGGGCTTGCACACACATATACACTCAAACACACACACACTTTGCCAAGCGGTTAGCGGAGGAGAGTAGAAGTGCTTCACCGTGTGTTTACACACATTCTCCAGTGGTTTACTCAAGTCCTCATGCCAGCGTGGAGTGTGTGTGCCTGCGTGCGCTTTGCGCGTCCCCCTTCCGTCTCTATAAATTCCTCAAAAAGTACTTATCTCCGCATGTTGAAAATCTCCCCGGCTGATGATTTTGCAATAGATTTCATTACATTATATTACACTCATCGCTCGCTCTTTACCCAAAAGCGATTTACAGCATGCGTATTCAATCTCTGTTGGAGCAAAACTGTAATCTGTCCCAAACAAACAATGAGCAGCATGTGCAGTCGAGGTGCTTAGACTTTTATGTGTTTTCATATTTGGTTTAAGCAATGAGACAGCAAGAAGTGCTAAGACGACGCGTCGAGGAGGCGTCGACTCAGCCGTCCTGACTTGAAAGAGGTCGCTCACTCTTTCACTGGTGGCTGAATTAAGTTTGGAAAATATGCTTGTCATTTTCTTTCTTGCGGAGAGTTAGATGAGAAGATTGATACGGCCCATGTCTGTAGAGTAAATATGAAGATGCAGTTAGTTAGCTTAGCTTAGCATAAAGACTGGAGACAATGGCAAAAATAAAATGTTTTGGCGCTGCCCAAAAGGTGACAAAATCCACCTACCAGCACCTCTCAAAGCTCACTCATTATCTAACCAAGCTAGTTAAGCTAGTGAATGTAATCAGCTACAGGCTGGAGCTTCATGTTTATTATGCAGACATGAAAGTGGTACTGACCTTCTCATCTAACAATAACCTCATCTCATGCATTATCCAAAAATATTCCTTTCCAGTTGGATGGATGCGGTTTTTTTTTAAAAAAGTAGTCTTTCCAGAAACGACGCCCAAAAAACATAACAAATGAAGGTACAAACATTTTTGAACAACCTTTCGACCGTAAACACAACTGCTCACGCTCTGCCTTCTCACCTCCCGTTCCATTGGTGGTGATGGAGGGGCTGCCAAGGTTGTTCTTGTCCAGCTTGGAGCCTGTCGAATCTCCACCTCCCACACGGTTATGAGGACTGGCTAGGTCCTGCATTTCCATAGACCTACAGGAGGGACGGAGACGGAGGGCGGAGGAAATAAGATGAACTGCGATTTCTGAATGAATAACAGATCAACTGCAATATGCGCTCACAGCTGGGAATCTCCCACCTCTATTTATTACATTAAGATCTCACTGAACACTTTCAATGACAGACTGTATATCCACACAGGAACCTCACACTCTAACACACACACACATACATACACATACATATACAGTCATAAACCTCATGCTTCTTCGTCCAGTTAGCTTACATGAGCATGTGTTCAGAGGCGTTAGACATTGTCTGCGGGCCTGCTGGCTCTTTTATAGAGTGTGTGTGCGTGTGTGTATATACTCTATGTGTGTGTGTGTGTGTGTAAGTCTGGGCTCCAACACAAACCCACAGCCTGCCAGCATGCTTTAGTTTTACAATGTGTTCCACATGCATGACTGCGACGAACCAGCACACAAGGTGGTAATGGTAAAGTGAGAGTGAGTGTGTGTGTGTGTGTTTGTGTGTGTGTGGAGGGTTACAAGAGGAAGTAAATAGAGAAGTGAACAGAGTGGATGCATATCTATATATTTAAATATGGTGGAGGTAGAAGTCTGCCTTTAACATTCAGTATCAGGCAACAAACACTCTCCCCTAGGCTCTACAATACCAACTGAGAGGTGTGAGTGGTTTTAATCAGTTTTCGTGGATGCACACCGTAAAAAAAAAAGCAAAAATCAAACACTCATTTAGACCTCTTCATCACTTTTGCCACAAACCCACATTATGACATGTCCTTCGCTGGAAGTCATAGTTTAATGTTGAGTCAGTGTGTGTGTACGGACAGTACCTCATATGAACCTGTGTGTGTGTATCTATGTGTGCGTGTGTGTGTGTGTGCCCTGACTCACTCTGCCCGCAGGTTGGTCACACTTGTGCTTTTGTGTGAAACATCAAAGTGAGAAACGGCAGCGATGGGATGGGAGAAATGCGGGCTGCCGTTCTGTGAGTCCGCGTTCGTTTGCGTGCGTACGATACATCTGTGTGTGTGTGTGTGTGTGTGTCGCGGTCTGGAAACAGGCCATCTCAATGCTATGGGCAGATAGCATCGCCACACATGACTGCAACCCACAGTCAGACTGACAGGTATAAACATATAGCTTTCAGCGGATGAGGAAGACACACCTCGAGGGCGCAAAAGAGAGAGCTAACGAAAGATAAACACACTAAAATCAACTCTCTCCGTGCCAACTCTTCTCTTTTTTTTCTCGTATTTACAGCTAAACATAAATTCTGCTCCCCTGTAAATTTCGAACTGAAAACACTGATCACTGTTTTAACATCAACAACGCTTAATGCTGGACGAGACATTGAGCCAAGCCCCGACTTCAAACAAAAGCCTAAAATATCTCTTGCTGCTCATGGTAATAACAGCTGAGAACTTCCACAGATTATGGTGCTTTTCCACTTTTCACTTGCTTTTTCTTTCCCTCTTGTGCGCTTCAACACTCTTCATCCATCCTTTTTTCTTTTGTCTCTCGACAGCAGGAAATGATTCTCTGCGTCTCCCCTCCTTGTCCCGTCTTTTTTTTCTCTCCTTCGCTCCTCTCGGGAGGCGATGGCAAGAGTTGGTGTTTCATAAACTCTTTTCTGGTTTTCACATTATGTCTGGTCATTGAAAAAATATGCTGCGTCTCGCTGCAACGCGCAGTGTACGGTGTATTCTGTAAAATAAAATAGCTTTAGGACCAGCAACTGAGGATTATTTACATTATCGATTTACCTGCTACTATTTTCTCAAATAATCTATTATCTTTCCGTGTTTGACGGGTCAGAAAATAGTGAAACGAAAGACTTTATGGGTCTTGTTTTCTCCGAAAAAACCCAAAGATATGCAGTTTATGGTGATATATGACAAAGAAAAGCAACAAATCTTCTCATTTGAGAAGCTGGAACCAGAGAATATTTGGCATTTTTGCTTGAAATATGACTGAGACTGTTAATCGATTATTAAAACAGCCAGCACTTTCAGCTCTAAATAAATTACTGTGTGTGTGTGCAGCGTTGGCCTTCATTTGGATCAGTATATCTTTTCCTTGTGCGTGTGTGTGTGTGTGTGTGTGTGTGTCGGCCACTGAGGTCTTGGGAAAGTGTTGATGACCTCATCACTGCTCGCAACTGCAGTGAAACCTCACCTCTCTGCACCATGACCAGAGAACTAGGACACACACACACACACCACACACACACACACACACACACACACACACACACACACACACACACCACACACACCACACACACACACACACACACACACACACACACACACACATAGAAAGATCTGCAAAAGCTAATGTTGTTTGTCATATTTATACAAACAGACACATATGAGCGTACCTGGCGTCCGAAGGGTCTGGAACATGAGATTCACTGTGTGATTTCTTCACCTGCAGAGAGACCAGAGCAGAGGAAATGTTAACTAAACACACATTACATTACACACATACAGTCCGTAAGAACCGGTGTTTAGTGTGCCATAAAACAGCCTCATAAACCAGTGTTTATGAATCAGACAAATTATATTAGTATCACAAACTGTTGTGAATAACAACAGGATAAATTCCCGCCCGCACTTCTAAGAAAGGAAGAGAGAAAATTCAACGAGGGATAAAACTCAAATCTGATGTGAGCTCACCTCAAAGCAAACAGAAAATTGCAAAAGGCTGCGTCTGACGTGACATTTTTTTCTGATTCTTAAAACGCAGATATAAAATAAACCAAGAGCCGGTGTTCCGTATTCATAGCCACGGCCGTGACAGGAGCGCTAACTGCCATGTAAGTGACAGATATTAACTTTCCCTTGTTCACCCGTGACCCTGCTCCATCCGGAGCTCAGACCCCTTTCTCAACCCTTAAAAGAGTTGAAAGGTCACGGCGGGGTCATGTTAGGTCACGGGGCTCAATCCTCACCCTCGAAACGCGTCGGCGTGGACACTAAATCGAGCCTCGACTTTGTGGGAGCAGGACATTTGGTCATGTCAGTCACTGGAGCGCTGGAACTTCTCCTTCATCATTGAAGAGGGAGAGAGAGAGAGAGAGAGGAAAAAAAATAGAAGAATTAAGAAAACACACTTCAGCCTCAGCGTCTTTCCACCGCAGCACACACAGGCCGGTTTTTATGCGTGTAGCTGTGTGTGAGGGTATGCGGAGCTAGACGGCTAGACCAGCGGTTCTCTATTAAAATTCCTCTCTCTTATTTGGAACAGGAACTAATTACAACAGTAAATGCAGGGCGGAGCGAGGGCCAATGTGTACCAGCTGCCCTATAATCACTGTGTCAACACACTGTCGAGGTGTAGGGCACGCGCGAGGTGCCAAACACACACCCGCACATGGAAATGCACACACACACACAGTGAAATTCACCCAGGCAGCATATATTCAAGTCATTTGCACATTATCGCAATCACAGGTAAGTATACAGAGAAAGTGCTTGGCCAAGCAGAGACTAAACTCCAGGTATGTGTGTGTGTGTGTGTGTGTGTGTGTGTGTGTGTGTGTGTGTGTGTGTGTGTGTGTGTGTTATGGTTCTGATTAGAGGATCCTGCAGAGAGCGAATAAGAAGCAGCACTTAGCTGTTTAAGACAGGGTTCAAAGGTTAGCCGGTGCCCTCGTATGGATCACTTTACACACACACACACACACACACACACACACACACACACACACACACACACACACACACACACAAGCCACTTTCATGTCACGTTTCATGCTTTACTGAAATTTAACAAGGCTGTCAGTCACGACATCAACAGCACGGCCGTGAGAAACTGCAATCCACATGTAACGCACACGCGGGGCTACGTACAAACGTGGGCGAAGACACGGCCCGCATGTGTGCGTATACACACGCACGCCCGAGCGCGGAAACACACAAGCCTGGCTGTTTCTGTCTCAACATGATCTGTGAAAACACAAGCACACGCAGCCTTTGATCCTGGAAAGCTTTTATCGCCGCGCTCCATCCGCTGCACACTTTCTCCGAGCGCTGACCTCTCGGAGACGCTCACATCTCTCGCTTCTTTTGTCCTTTCTCTCTCGGACGTACTTTTCCTCCATGTTCAGCACAATCCCAAACATTTATTTTGCCTTTTGCCTGCTCAGTGCTAAAACTTTATTCACCCGGTTTAAATCTTATTAACGGTCTCTTATCATATCCACTACACAAAATGTTTATGATCCAATTCAAGGCCCATTCAAATACTGCAACAAAAAAAAAGTCAGATTCAGCATCACCCTTCCTCTTTCTGCATCTCGCAGCCAATTTCATCTAATAACACAACGAAGGGCCTCTTAGCGTACTACTTTGGTAGCCACGATGCCTGAAGGACCCATTTGTGTCATCTGAGCCACATAAATAGGTGACCTTTGACCTGGTTGGCCGGGTGACCGGTCTAGAACACAACCTGCCCCAGCCTGGGGACTCCCTGAGGGATAAATACAGGTACCCCAGGTAATTAGTACTAATAACAATGATTTTATTTAAGGCAATACACCCTACACACACACACACACACACACACACTGCTATGTCTATGTTGTCATTTATTAATGCCGCTCATCATCTAATGGACGTAATGACGATAACGTGAGGCCTGGTTTGACCCGGGAATTAGTCCTAAATTAGTTCACTTGTATTTTTTTTTGTTTTTTAAATCTCCGCTGTATTTTGCTTCTAACAGGCTCATCCAAGAATCAGCGACGTGACAGGGAAGGCACATCAACAAGGTTTGTGTTATTGTTTCTGGCAAACTGTGAAAACGCTGTGCAGGAAGAGAAATGAGAGGGGGGGGGGGGTGAAGAAGAATAGCGCTATGTGTTTCTGGTAATAACCCAACCCATCTGCAATTGGACATTTGATACCGTGCATAGAGTTCCACATGCGCGCGCGCACACACACACACACGCACGCTATATGAAGGCTTTAAGAAATTTTTTTCCCCACTTGTGTATAAAGAACATTTTGATCAGTAGCCACATTTCAATTTTTTCTGATAATATCCACGTAAATAATATCACTTTTAAAGAAGTGCCTTAATTTGGAATGGCTGTGTGTTGCTGCAAAATGTTCATTTTAATCTTAAGGAAGATTTTTCAGGAGAAAAGAAGCCCACATCAAACATCAAATGTTGAATATTTAGAAGAATATTTGTTCATGAGAATTCACAAAAAAAAAACAAACCTCTGTCCATTTACAGTGTTATAAAGGAATGAAGAAAAATAACACATTTGTTTCGTTATTGATTTTATGGAACGTGTTTTGAAATAAGCTCAGCACATTCGTGCTGTAAATTCATTGAACTTACATTCGTTTCAGTAATACCGAGTGAGTCATAGTGCTGTCACCATAACCTTTTAACCTTAGTTTGCTTTGAATATTGCTCCCAATCAGACATTAATTAATGTCACATCAGGTACTAAAATAGCAACGTTCATCTTTCCTTTAAATACAGCTGCAGTCATTTATGAAGTGTGGCTAACAAAATAGAATATCAAAGATCCTTACATTACAGAAAACACTACAACTGATTGATAAAAAAATAAATAGATAAAAATAACTAAAGCATTAGTTTAAGCTTGAAACACACACACACACACACTCAGTCAGTCAGTGTTAGAGATGCATTCTTACCTCAGGGTGTAATCAGGTCAGTTAGCAGTCCTGTACTTCCACAAAGCATTACAGAGCTGTACGATCCACTAGCTTCCTCTCACACACAGGCTTGCTGGTCTCACACACAAGCAGAAGCACACGCACACCCCAACACACACACACACACACACACACACTCCACCAACGCGAACGCACAGCTTCAGCTCAGTCTCTGTCTACCTGCGCCTCACTTTGTACTCCAGGTGTCACGTTTTTCTTGCTTTTGCTCTACAGGAGAAAATGCATTCTTTTTCTCTTTCCCTTTGAGCCTCTCGCTTTCACTCTGAGCAAACATGTAGCGGCTGGAGAAAAGACACGCGCTGCGCTTTTTAAAAAAAAAACAAAAAAAACTACACTTTTCTCTCTTTATCTCTCTGTCTGTGAGGTCAATCCACGCACAGCGCCTGTCTTCCCCGACTCTAGTAATGGGGAAAATTTCACTCCTCCTGCTTCCCTCCTCCTCTGCCTCCTCCCCCTCTTTTTCTCTTCTCCTCCTCCTCCACCTCCTCCTCCTCTTCCCCCTCCTCTCTCTCGCTCTCTCTCCCTCTCTCGGCTGTCACTCACTACAGACTCACTCAAGCTTAAAAGGCAAAGAACTTTTTTTTAAATGTAGATATAGCTTTTATGTTTGGGTCCATTAAAATACAGACCCAAAGAAACTGATGTCCACTTTGTAACTGGGTGGAAATATAACGAGGATTTCAAAAGGCATGCACACATCCGTGTGTGTGTGTCCCTTTGCTGGCATAAATCTTGCTGATGGGAGCTCTAGCCTGATTACTTCCACGAAGCTAAGGCAGTAAATGGAGACGCGGAGTGGACGTGACGACAATCCCTTGCTGTAGAAAGTACAGGCCAGACCATAAACTTCACACCGTGCAATTGACCCCCTCCTTCCATACACACACGCACACACACCCTCTTCGCCCCCCATCTCACCCACACCGCACAGAGACTCATGCGTCCACCTGAACGCACAGCCAATCTGCGTTAATTGGAACCACGCTGGCCGCACGTGTGTGTCATATGTGAAGCGTAGCCGAGCCGCAGGGGTCGGTGCAGGGGTGTGGTGGACTCCGCCGCGGCTGCCTCGGTCTGAAGATGGCACTCTTTCGCTGTGGTCACCAAGGTGTTATCAGGGGAGGCACATGTCCAAACACACACACACACACACTCATACTGTACACACACACCAATTTCTGACTCATCTTGTCCAAAATACCAGTGTTTTCCGTTTTGGCACTCATGGCTTTGATACGTGTCAGTTACTCTGGATAATCCACATACCTCACCGTCAACAGTTTTCACTGGAATTACTTCTACCTCTGAAAACTGTTGTCACTGTGTCTTGGTCTTACCAGGAAGAAATGATCTCAAAGTTATCACTCACTTTCGCACACGTATTTTAGCATCTTTGTCAGTGGGGGCGCCATAACACCTTACCCTGCATCTATGGTTAGCCTGATATCTGTCCTTACCCCACCTTGAACATGCTACAAAATACAACCTGCTATTGGGCTAACAGTTACCTGACAGGATGCATCTCACGCAAACAGGATCCCTTCCAAAGAGTTGTACTGATTTAAGCATGGCGCAACTGTCATGCGTTGGTTGGACTAAAAGAAAAACACGAAGCTGCAAACAATATGCATTTCCTCTTTACATTACTTCTGCATCTTAAACGGGCCCGTGTGTAGGATATAGTGGCATCTAGTTGCTGGCTGCAACCAGCTCGCCTCACCCTCCTCACGCCTTCCTTAGAAACTACAGCGGCTGAAAAAAGTACAAAAAACGTGAAAAGCTCTATCTAGAGCATGTGTTTAGTTTGTCCGTTCTGGGCTACCGTAGAAATACAACATGGCGGACGCCGTGGAAGAGGACCAGGGTTTCTATTCAACAGTTGTTTCCAGATGAAAACTGATTTCACTGTACCTGTACCTTAAAATACACTAAATATCCCAAACCTTAATAGAACTGATAGGTGTCATTTGATTGGTATATTTATGCATTGTTCAAATGAGGGTGAAGTGGCCCCTTGGATGTTATTGTACATCCATAAAACAGCTGAGAAGAGCGCTGAATGAATACAGTCCTGGAGACCAATTTGGAACAGAGCCACTGTCTCCAAATGTGCACCAGCCACCTTTAGCTCGGTCACTATGGTGACAGCATGAGGGCCCTGTCCCACAGCATTTATCCCCCCCCCAACCCCAATAAACACCTTGATTGATAGACTGTCCGTGGACCTGTGTGCGTACATCAGTGCGAACGACGCATGCCGACACGCACTCATGTGTGCGTGCGCTGGACGTCTGAGAGCGTATGCGGAGGACTAGCTGTCAGAACAGATTAGGGTGTTGCCGAAGTGCTTGACAACTCAAGCGCTTTATTATTAGCCAGGCAGGACCCCATCAGGAGGGGGCCGTCCAAAAACATCCCCGATGAAATATTTTCACAGCAAGTGGAGAAGGCAGCAGGGGAGGTGTCCCAAAACACGCCTGATGAAATCACCCCCCCCCCCATCACACATACACAAAAAAGAGAGAAAAAGCCAGAAAAAAAAACCCAAACCAAAACAAAACAGTAGCATGGCATGGGCACATCAGAGCAGTGAAGTGAGCAAAGGAAGCCGGTAGTATATTACACAGCTAAATGACAGGCCTGGCTTTGGTTTTTGTTGACTTTAGTACTGTTTTAAAAGCGTCTGGTGAAGGTGCCTCGCTCCCTTTTAAGAGGCCCTCGAGAGTAACTTTGTTCTTCAAGTGGAACAACAGCAGTTTATCTTCCACTCAGCAGACAGTAAGACAGACAGGGACAGACTCTGCTCCTCTTCATCACTCTGACTTCTTGAGATTTTGTTTCCTAGTTCGGCACTCTTTTTGAATTTCATCTCTAGACGGTGCATTTTTATCACTTCACGTGTTTGTTTTGTAATAAATCAATGTAATTAATTCATTAGAATTTAATTCATCTACTTTCTTAATGGGAGTTAGATGAAAAGATCCAAATACTGCCTTGTTTGTACCATACATATGAAGCTATTAAAATCCACGTAGTAGCAGCTCCGTGCTTTCTGCCTGCATCCAGCCTTTGTGCTAAGCTAAGCTAACCCGCTCGCGCTGGCCGTGGCTTCATATCTGTCGTACAGACGTGAGAGTGGTGTCGATCTTCTCGCTCTGCTAACAGGGTTCAAGTCTTTCACACATGCATAAGCGGACGCACGCGGGCGTGCGCGCGCACACCTGTGCAACGTGATCATTCAGCCATCCCTCTCTGACATTGGCTGGTGTGCGCTGACCACAAAACACGCTCGCGAAGGATGTTACTCACCGCACAAACACAACCTCCATCTCTATCCATCCTCCACATTCTCTCTCTATCTCTCCCTCTCTCACACACACACACACACACACACACCACGCACACACACACACACAGTCTTACACGTTTACCTGTCCCCCTGCTCAAAGCTCTCCCCATTTGTATGAGTGGTTATCGGTGTGGTAACTCTATCCCCCTCCTTTCATGTAAAATACATTGTGCTGAGCCTCCTCCCTCCCTCCCAACCTCCACCACTCCTCCTACAACCCCCAGTTCCCCAAGCCTGGGGAGGTGTAAAACTATCCCTCTCTTTATGCCTCCAAAAATGCCCCTTTTTCAGATGTAGTAGGAAGCTATAAAAGAAAAAAAAGAAGTGAGGGAGTGAAAGGGAAGAACAGGGTGAGTCTGTGGAGCAGGGGGGAGGAGGAGGAGGAGGAGGTGTTTGGGTAAAAAGGTACTCTCCAACAACATCTCTCTCTCTCTCTCTCTCTCTCTCTCTCCGGCTAGGTGTACCTCTCTTTACCTGCCTACGCTCGCATGAATTTGCCAAGAGCCGCTCACAATGTGAAGGACCCAGAAATGGAAGTATATTCGCGCACAGTTTCTGCACCTGAAGTATCACATGTCTCCGAACCTTTATCTTTGAATCGCCCGGGGAGAGAGAGAGAGAGAGAGAGAGAAAAAAGAGGACAAAAATAGAGCTACACCGGCCTCTTCATTGAACCCCACCACCCCCCCAAGACAATACAAACAATCTGAGAAATGAGAGAACAACACGCAGCATGATCGCTCCGAGCCATGCAGCACCTGAGAAGTTATGCCATTCAAAAAAAAAAAAAAAAACACTATACACGTTAACGCTGCAATCCATACATTTCTGTGCATTTAGTGCGCAGAAAAGCTTGATTCAAGATGTCTTCAAACAACCAGATTAATTTGGACTTTATTATATTTTTTGATAAGTACGACAAAGCTGGACAGCGTTTTCAAGCATAGTGAGTGTGTTTTTGGTGTTTTCACCACACAGATAGCGATTATCATGATACAAAGTTACGGAACTGGGGAGAAAAGCGATACGTCAATGAATCGATCGGCCAATCGAGAGTCATTCTTTAAACAAAAATGTGAAAAAAAGTGGGAAATAAAAGCCAGATTGGCTGATCATGGGGCGCAAACGTGAGCCAGTGCTGTGCATATCTCTTGCTAGCTTGGTACTATGTTTCTTGGTTTAAATTCCACTTTCACTGTATCACGTGGTCTCGATTAATAGATGGATTTCTTTCGACTACATAGTAACCAAATCACAGACTTTAAGGAAGCAAGGAATTACTCCTGGGTGAAACGTAAAAAGACTGTCTTGTCTGTTTTGTGTAACTATCGACAAACAAAGCTGCAAGTGTGGTCAGCGCGCTGTGCTAATTTTAGATTATTTTATTTAATCAACTTGCAGTGAACACACATGTTTGGGGAGGAAGAGCAGTGGAGGAGAACAGTGACTAAGGCTGCTCTCCATCCTCCTCGCCGTCCTGGTGGTCTTCATATCTGCCATTTAAATTGGCTCCTCATTGTCTCTGAGAGTGAGGGGATCATAGACATGATTTAATGCAGCTTTACTCAATGGAGACAAATGAAAAGTCACTGATGGATGTGTGTGTGTGTGTGTGTGTGTGTGTGTGTGTGTGTGTGTGTGTGTGTGTGTGTGTGTGTGTGTGTGTGTGTGCGGGCCGGTTCTGCGCTGTTAATTGTGAAGCGTTTGGCCTCGACTGCCCCTGCTCAGCTAATCTGATGAGAGTGATTAAAAAAACAACTGGGAGAAACCTAAACCAGTGCATGGCTGACCAGACACACACACACACTCACACACACACACACTCTGACCATCAATCTACTCAGTGGCAAGAACACACAACTCAATATGAAATGTCTAAAAGGTACAATACATCAGGCACTGGAGCAGATAACTGAAGGAATTAAGTGTAGTGAGAAAACTGACGAGTTGATTGATCGTTAACATGTTTCTATAACTTTTTATAGATAAAATGATTAATAATCAATTAACTGAAAATCAGCAGCCTTAAATAATTGATCTGAATGAGTCAATACATGACTCGCAGCTCCATGCGCTATGTAGGATATAATATTACAGATACTGTATGTCATCACTCTGAAGCTATACCACGGCTAGATTTAGAAACATAGAAGAAGAAGAAGAAGAAGGTACAACAAGCAGCGGCTCGCAGGTGGGTCAGTCATCACAAACTCACGCTGCGCAGCCAAACATTGGTCAGTCTCACCGATCTTTATACATTATAGCGTAGCTGACGTTTGTGAATAAACCGAATGTGAAGACAAAACGACAATAGCATATTTCTGTTTGATAGAATTATGAAGTGGTGCAGCCGTAAAACACACCAAAGAGCTGGGGCAGTCACGTATGACACGGTTAGAAAAGTGTTGCATGAGATGATTTTAACAACTTTTAAGCTACTCAAGGGAGAATAAAAAATGGGGGAAAGGTTGTTAAAGTGTTAACCAACATGTTAGAGAGCATGTTTTTTTTTTCTAAACACATCTACTGGTCTTTATATGGACTGCATGTTTTCTAGCATAATTCGGCTTCGGCCGAGAGACTGGACTGGAACAGTAAGAGTTCCTCTCTGCTGCTGTGTGAGACTTGAAGAAACACAACACCATCACCACCACCACCACCCCCCCTCCACCCTTCCTCATCCCCAACCCGACCGCAGCTACCGCACCCCCTGCTCGGTCCCCACACCGCAAGCCTTCCCCTCTCCGAATCCACTAACCCACCCACCCCACCCCCCGCCCCGAGCACCTCCACATCCCACCGTGAAGCAAAATCAATGAGGTGTGTGTGTGCGTGTGTGTGCGCGCGTGTTGAGGGGGGAGAAAAAAGATCAGGTAAGACGGCGAAGAACTGAAAAGCAAAAAAAAAAAAAAAGTGCTTGTGTGTGTTAAGACTGAGAGTCCAATTCAAAGAGAGTCCGAGTGTCCGCGGTGGTCATAACTCGTGTGTGTGTGTGTGTGAGCCTGTGTGTGTGTGTAAGTGCGTGTCTGTGGCAGTAGCAGCGGCAGCAGCAGCATCAATAATTAAAGCTAATCTCATTAGGCCTCAGATCCCTTTCAGACGCTTTTAATTAAATGATGAATGGCCTCCCAGCTGCCTGTTAAATAATGCTGCTCATGACATCACTGTGTGTGCATGTGAGAGGTACAACATAAGGTAGATACCCTTAAAAAAAAAAAAAGACGTTCAGCAGACAGATAGGTATGCTCTCTCTCTCTCTCACACACACACACACACGCCATCTGCTCTCAGATTCAATATGCAGCCGATTATTAGAGGTTACTGCTGCCCTCTGCGCCGCCGGAGAGAGAGCGAACAGGAGTTGAATGTCTCAAAAGTGGCAAGCTGTTCCATCACACAAGGCCTTGAAACACTTCATATTATCTTACTAATAAAATCACCCACAATACCATATGTCCGCGGAGAAGGAAGGCAGATTGCGGGAGAAGAGGATGTACGTAAGTGTGAAAAAGAAAAGAGGGAAGGGCAGGGAGTCCAAAAAAAAGGGACAGTGGAGTGCTCGGGGGTGTGAGAAAGATAAAGATAAAGGGAGACAAAGAGACACAGAAGACCATAGGCCAAATTAGAGAATGAGAGCAGGTAAAGCAGAGAACAGGTAAGGGTGCCAAAGCGCCCTGGGCTCCAGACAGCAAGGACCTGGCTATGAGAACACCCATAATCCCTTCTGTTTCTCATCCCCCTCTACTCTCTCGCTCGCTCCCTCCCTCCCTCCCCCTCCGTGCTCCCTGCTCTCGGGCTGGCTCTGTATCGGATTGCTGACTTCACAATAGGCCCTGAATCATCACTCTAGTCAGAGAGACACAGAGAGAGACGAAGAGGCGGGGAGGCCTGCGGAGAAAGACAAGGTAGGACAGACGGACAGACAGCCAGACAGACAGGAAGAATCAAGGACAGGGAGGGTAAAAAGTGTCATCAATGTGGGCATCAACGCTGAATAGATCCAGTTCAAACTGATGTTGACATATGTGCCTCCTCAGGAAATCTTAATAACATCAATAAATAAATCTGACACAAATTTAACATTAAAAAAAACCCCATAAATTTTTAAAATGATCTCACGGAGACTGGAAAGTTCGCAGCATGTTTTGGTCGTTCTGTACTACTACACGTTAATGGTAATACTAAATACTGATGATATAACTACAAAAGAGGGTTCAGGGTTCACGTTATTCAGATACCTGCTAAGTATCAAGACAATCAGGACAGTTTATGTGGGTCTATTAAACATTAAAGCCCCATTCTGTACGCCTGTTCTCACACTATGTATTTTTGTGGTCTATGTACGATCACCCATGAGTAATACATAATACAAGATCATATTTTATGGGGGAAAAAAATCTGTTTTCCCTTTTAAGTTTTCCTGATGGACAGTAAAGTACATTTCTGCAAACTACAGCTGCTGTTAGCTCAGTTTGTTAGCCAAGCTGCCCAGCTAGCTCAGAGCACCACCGGGGAAAAAGAAAGAGGCTTTCAGGTACGGGATTTGGGGGAATACTGATGGGGAGCGGAGCTGGTGATTGAAGGACACATTGGCGGAGGAAGCTAAGAACAGAAAATGAAAGAGTGACAGAGCAAGAAGCCGCCGAACAAGAGTAAATCTGGAAATGGCTTTTGGTCGCTGGTGGGAGCTTCGTGAAACAAGGGGCTGAAAGGCAGGACGCCAAGCTGGGTTTCTTGCTGTTGGATTAGTAATATTGTGTTGGTGGTCAACTCGTTGATGCTCACTTTATTATAATCTCAAAGGTTTCCAGCCAGGAATTAAACATATATGCGACAAGAAAACACTGATGATGATGATCAGCAATGTTCTATAATCTAAGACAGAAAAAAATTAAAGAAGGGAATCATCGATAATGAAAATAACCATAAGCACAGAGACCCAGGTCGCAGCCCATCTGGCCTCTGCGACCCCTGAGCTGCCTCTCTGATTCTACGTTGCAGACAGAGAAATACAATCTCCCAGCAGAGAGCAGAGGAAGTTCTCGCGGCAGGCAGGGCAGGCAGGTTCCTCCGTAACCAAAGCACAATTGTTGCAATTTCATTTCCTTCCCAGCAAAATGAGGAAATATGGCCCTTTTTTTTTTGTAACCAGTGGCAGATGAGCGTTTGGCCAGAAGACCAGGCCGAACAAACGGTGGGCTGTGCTATCACAGGCTCTATTTATGGAAGTTGGTGGGAACAAAGAATGAAATGTTCTAGTGCTTTACCAAAGACTTCTGTGCATGTAATGTAATTTTCAGAGTTTGAAAGAATTCACTGTTGTTTCTAGTATAGTTTCTTCAACAATCAACTCAGCAGAGAGAAATACAACATCTGGCAATAAAGCGATTTTCCTTGAAAACTCTGAGTAATCAATAAAACGAGGAATCTTGGCTGGAAAAATTGTGCCCTGATTGACTTCCATTAAACAAGCACGGTCACAATATGAGACCGTCTCCACTCAGATGACCTCAGCCATCCCACACCACAGAAAGTATATGTGTATAACAGAGAAAGAAACACCTACACACACATACTCTCACACAGACACGCACAGCAGACACTCAAGCACACATATCATGTGGTTTCCTGTCTGGTGCGTTCCTCTAGAAAGCCCACGCCGGTTGCTCTGGGTTTCTAGATTGATTCTCCAGTCTGTTTGGGGGGTTTGACTCTGTCGGACTGTGACTGGCTCATAGTCTGTCTGTGACCTGCTCACCTCACACCTAGCTGGCTTTCCCTGGCCGGCCAGATGCTCAACTCTCTTATATACGAGTTATAAATTAACTGAACTGAGTAGAGTTTTGGTGAAAGACAGACGTTTGGTTGTTTCAGGCATCTTAAATAAAAGCTGATGTCAAAACAAAGAGGCTGTAGAAGTCATAAAAGAAGGATTCTTTATCTGCAGTACTTACTGGGAAAGATTTTCCAAGAAGTTTCCAAAAGTCGGCATAGTTCTTGAGAAAAACAAAAAGTTAGAAGATCAACACTGGTGTCTGTCAAGTACAGCCAGATGCTGTTTAGCTTAGCTTAGCTAGCCTGATTTGTAGGTAGCAAATCTGCCTACAAAGACCCATAACACCCACAGATTAATATTCATTTATTTTATCTGTACAAAAAATGAAGTGGAAAAACATCAAGTTGCAGTTTTATAAGTTGGACTATTTCTTGGCTGGCTGGTAGTGACTTATCAATAAGCTATACCGGTGGTCACTGGTTGATTTTACTAGCTTTGGATGGAGCCAGGGTGGCTGTTTCCTGCTGGTTAGTCTTTATGCTAAGCTAAGCTAATCAGCTGCTATCTGAAGCTGTAAATTTACCCGACAAACAAGAGTGGTATTGATCGTCTTATCTAACTTGGAATCCACATCAAAAGTGAAACGTGAAAAGTGAAACGCTGTGTAAACACTACCGAAGGCACTCCGTCCATTCAGTCCACACCAACTTGGACTTTTGTCCGGCCGTCTCTGTCTCTGTCTCTGTCTCTCTCAGACACAGCTGTCCTGTCCTTACCAGGCTGACTGACAGCAGAAATTTACTGAACAAAAATAGTTTCACGTCGGCTCCGTGGAAACAAAATCGGCATTGTTGTGACTTTTTGATTCACTGATTTCAGGGAGTCTCCAAGTGACAGCTCATTCTGCCTTGATCAGACATTACAGACACTTTTAATAAGATCAGAACATGCAGCATTTCTGTGTGATATGAACAGCTGTCTATAGACACAAAAACATCTCATAAAATATCATAAAACTTGTATATGTGTGTATAAACTTCAACATGATGATCTACGGTGTTTTTATTTTCTAACTTGCTTCTCTTTGATTTCGTCTCCTCCTTTGTCATAGTTATCAACCATTATTAAATCAACCATAATGACATAATAATATGAAATATCCTTCATATTTTCCTCCCTCGGGCTGCACAGCTCAGACCGAGGTGACCAGAAGTCTGAGCAGCAGACTCTCAGCAACACTCAGCTGTCAACTAAACATAAATCTTACAAGAATCACTGTACACTAAGCTGAAATTGAAGTGCACCTCGGTGCCACAACTAGGATGCCAGCCTACTAGAGGGATGCCAGGGGGTAGCTGTTACACTCCACACTCCTGTGATCTGTCCACATGCCTTGTCGCCGGGCAGATTTTGAAACGACTGTCTATGACGCCAATGCAATCTTGGCAATCAGGGTTGGGCCGTGCTCGTATTTAGCTACTGCTGCTGCATGTAAGTTTGTGTGAATGTGTCTGTATGGGGTTGTAGGGGTGAAAGAGGGGTGCAACCTGACCCCTTTCCTCCTCTAAGTTGGTCTCTCTCCGTCTTTCTGTCTCACACACACACACACACACACACACACACGGACTGGGACAGCTGCCATATTCAGGGCCTCTCCCAGCGCACCAGAGGAAAAGGCTACAGCTAAAAGAGCCTTTTTTCCCCTCTTTTTTCATCCCCCTTTTCCTCCTCCTTCATCTCTCTCACTTTTTTCTTCTTGTGGCCATACATTTAAATCCTGCAAGGCTCCCCGAGGTCAACAAACACCGCCGCTCACCCCGTCTCTCAATGCCTCCTCCACTAGCCAACAGACTTTAGACTTTAGTCAGGGCTCTGTTGGATCAAGAGCCATCGAGGGGCTATGTGTGGAGGACTCATGCTTGGCCCTAAATATCTACCTATGCAAATTCAGATATATTCATAATAAAAAACATTTGATCCTTGATTCGTCCCTTCATCATCATCTCACAGAGCATCACTCAGAAATCAACAACAAAACGGACAGTTATCACCTTTTCCTCCAAAGCTAAACAAGTATGTGACAACAGGTGGAGTGAGACACTTAAACAGGCTAAAAGTAGCATTAAGGGGCTAACCACTGTTGGCCCTGCCTCAGGCTCCTTCCAGGGCTCCCTGAGGACCCCAGACGGCAGGCTGGCCCTCGGGCAGGCAGGCGGCCAGAGAGGACGCCTGACCATAACCCAGATGACGTGCGATGGATGCGGTGGGAAAAGGGAGGGATAGAGGGTGGGCGGGGGACTTTAAAGGGTAGAGGGGAGGGGGTGGGGGTATCAGGTATCAACAGACAACTCCCCGAAACTTTGTGTGTGAGGTCTGCGCTGTTTGGTTAGTCACCCGAGACGCGCCTGTTTCAATGAAGCAGTGCGGGGGAAAGAATTAGCCACTTTCAGTTTAAATATTAAATGAGAGAGAGAGAGAGAAAAAAAAAATTACAATAATCAAACCAATTTAACAAATTAAAAGCTCCATTTTGAATTTGTGAAAGCTGTCGTACTCAGAATTAGTTATCGTTCTCAAAATGAGACCATAAGCACAAAGCTGCTATTAAAATGTCAGCTAGTAAGATGGCAAACCTCGTAACAGAGCTTATACACATGTGATTATATTACTTATTGGTTCTCATGGGGTGCATTAGAGGAGAGTTAAAGTAGAGCTGAAATGATTAATCAATCAGTCGATGGACTGTAAAATGAATTGCCTTGACTCTTTTGTCAACTATGAATGGTTAATTGATTTAAGTCAAATGTTCTTCACCTTCGCAGTTGTTTTCTCTTTCGGTTCTCTTCATCTTCTTTGCTATTAAACTCATATCTTTAGGTTTTGGATGTTTAGCGGGACAAAACAAGACTTTGTGAACATGTGAAAGAAAATAATCAACCGAGGAATCAAGACTGAGAATAAGCATTACTTAGCAGCCCTTCGTGGCAGTAGTTAAGAGGCAGTTTCTGCTCGGGCCAACGTTTTCACTTTTAACAATGACATTTTCTTGTGTTCCACATCACCGTGCCCTACGGCCACTTACACACAATCACACTTTGTCCTCTCTATTGTGATCAGCGAGGGCTGACTAACACATCTCAGTATAACACAACATAATCCAACAGCACCACGAGCTACAACGTCCGACGTGGCCTTAAACTTGAATCAACACCTCTCTAAAACATTGAAGCACATTACAGGATGTATTGCCGGGCTGTTTTTTTCCATACTGAACGTGTGTACCTAAAAAAAACTGAACGCACGTCATACGCCGTATTCCCCAAATTTCATCACGTCAGTGATACCGGCTCAAAAATAGGCGACAAAACTATTTTTAATTCAGCTTCATGAAGTGAACTTGACTATTTCCAGCCAAACAGGGAAAGACCAAACATTTCCAGAAGTCATAAACCTCAGCCCTATAATCCCATTATCTCTATGTGATATGATTAAAATCTCTGTCCTTGCTCTGAGGTCCCATTTCCAACCTGAACAATTAATCAATGCCTTTGAGCCGCAGCTCAAATTCACATTATAAATGATATCACTGCCCTATTTAAAGCAGGTGAAGTAATTGTGGAATATGGACATCAATATTTGATATTTGGATGGCAGCAAGACAAGATGGATGCTCTTCCCGTGGTCTTTCTTTCTTCCCTTCTCCTTCCTCTTTTTCCGTGTGTGTTTTTGTTGTGTGTGTGTGTGTGTGTGTGCACGTACTGTATATGTGAGTGACAGTGCTCCGCCGGGGTCAGCCCGTAATCTAAACCCAGGGCGAGTCTGACAGAGCAACACAAAAAGTAGGGGAAAAACAACATAGTTCATGTGCTCTGTCCCACTTTGCGCTATTATTACTGTGGAGGCTGGCAGGTCAGAGGGAGAGTGAGGGAGAGAGAACCAAGCTTGATGGAGGAGGAGGAGGAGGAGGAGGAGGAGGAGATGAAATTACACCTGTTCTGGTGGCTGACTAACGACTTTGAAATGCGAGTGGACCTCGCTCACCGCCAAAATCATTTTCCCAACAATACGGCCTGATCTTTAAACAAGCAGAACTGGGACGCTGCGCTGACGTGACGCAGAGACGGCCTGCCGTGCTGAGACACTAACAAACCCTCAAGGCATGGGGTGTGTGTGTGTGTGTGTGTGTGTGTGTTTGAGGCAGAAAAGATACGGTAGAGATTAAAAAAAAAAAAAAAAGACCTACTTTTTTAAATGAAGTTAACCTTGGATTCACTTGTATTACATGCACACCTGTGCTCACAACACACACACACACACAGACACACACACAGTTCCTAAATTGATGCCCAGCATTGTTTCTAATGAAGTCTCATTCACTCTGACTGCTGCCATATGGTTACTGTACACTCACTGAACCACATCTGCTGTGTGTTAGTGCACACACACACACACACACACACATCTCTCCAATGCACCCATACCTCAGACTTGTGTGGTCGATACAAGGTATACTCTCTCTCACCCACACACACACACACACACACACACACACACACACACTCGCATTGCATACAGTAGCGTTTAACTCACCATCTGTTCGCTGAGGTCCTGTGAGGCCTCCATGACTTCTTGGGTAGTGATCGGCCACACACTTGAGCGGCAAAAAGAGAGAGAGAATAAAACGTAGGTGAGCTGACAGAGAATAAAACAATTCAGATTTCTTATTGCTTCTGATTGTGAATCATCACCTGTGCTAACACTGTTTTCCAGGGATGTTGCTTGAACACTTCACGCTCGGGGTTTGGGGGTTTGATTGCCAAATTGAAACGCTTACACAGGATGAAACCACCCACGACACTATATTCATCTCTTTCCTTTTTCATGTGTACGTGCATCTGTCGGTTAGACCCTCCGTCAGTGTGTTTATGTGTGAGCAACAGGAGACTGAAGGAGGGAAGCAGCAGCGTTAACTTCAGCATATCATCTTCAGCCGAGGGTGAAGTGGAGAGATAATTGCAGAAGTAAATATCAACAATGAAAATGGAGAAGTGTAAATGATATGGCTGCTTGGCTGGCTCTGGACCACAGACACAGTGGCTGGCTAGCACACGAAGACAGTGAGTGACCCTATTAATACTAGACAGGAGACAGGTTGGCGCAGGAGTCTGGTGCGACGGAGAGGTGATTGTCTGCGACTTACGCGAGATTAAATGTTGCGATCAGAAAAAAACGAAATGAGAGAAATTACATTCCGCCTTTGTCTCTTTTTAGGCCTTCTTAGGCCGCTGTCACGCAGAGGGTGACGCTGCAACAAAAGACCAGCTGAAAGAGAGCGGGAAAACAATGCCGGCATCCCCAAAAGAATGGCACAAAATGGCTCCTCTCTCCGCTATATTGTGCAAAAAAAAAAAAAAAAGAAAGAAAAGAAAAGTTTGACGGTTGAACAAAAGAGTAGGCGGCAAAAAAAAAAAAAAACACGCACTCGCATGCAAACACAAAAGTGGTTCCCTGTCATTAGATCCGTGCTTCCCAGCAAGTGTGAGGTGAGGTGTGCTTTTGTAACATTTCTGGCTAAAAAAAAACAAACATTGTTTTTACTTTTTCTTTTTAAACATGAAAACTCAGGTAAATTCATATTTTATACACCTGAGTCCAGGCCTTGTGTCCCGCAGTGCTGAGTGTATGCGCGTGCCTGAACGTAGGAGGCCTCTACACGGGCTGATCAGTTATTTTAAACACCGACTCAACCTAAAATAAGTCCCAAAACATGGATTACTAACAAGAACATTAAATTTCAGCAATATAAGACTTTTTTCAGTTTGTTCAGTGTGTGTGTGTGTGTGTGTGGGTGGGTGTGTGTGTGTGCACGCGCCCTCGAGCGCTGTGTGAGTTGTCTGGCTCGATCCTTTAAACTAACTGGCATCCTTTTAATTTTTCATAGCGTTCAGCTCCTCCTCGCCTGAAACCGAAGACAATAATGCGTCTCTCAGGTGAATTGATTTGTGCCCAAGCCTCCCTCCCTCCCTCTCTCTCTCTCCCTCCCTCACCCCTTCCCTCCCTCCGTCTCCCCTCTCCTTTTCTCTCCCTCTCACCTTTGTGGAGGACAGAACCAGCCTTCCATCTGTTTGCATTTCACTCAGCCCTTCATGATTTATTCCGTTTTAGCAAGGATGAGGCGGCCATATAAAGATCATGAGTCACTTTTTGTGATGGGGGGGGGGGTTGTGTAACTTTTGGAGGCATCAAAGTGAGACATTTTTACATATTTCACACTCATAGTGAGCTAAGTTTAGAAGTCCTTAAGAGTATCCTAAATCATCAATTCGTGCACGTGTATTTTTAAACCTTTAACTGCTCATGCTCAGCTGGTTTACTCTCCTCTTTATGTGTTATATTCCACTACACACGGCTGCCTCGCACGGCCCTAAACTCACCCAGTAAGTTACCTGACACTGCGCAGGGAATCAATAATGCCTGCCATTTCCTTCAGCGTCCCAGAAGAGAGAATTATATTTCTCTCTATGGCTATTGACAGCGACATAAGAAACACATATGAGCCGGCGGAGGATTAGAAAGTGAACTGCGCAGCTTCACTGCGGTAATTTCACGCTATAAAAGCCGAAGAGAGGAGAATGTAGAACAAACCGCAGGCTGCTGCTGGATGCAGGAAGCTGGAGTCAAAAAAAAAAAAGTCGACATGTTCAATTCAACTCAAGCTTTATTGACTGAGCAGTTTTTACGCACGGGTCGATTTTTTTTTTATGACGATTTTCTTAAAAAGCTTCTTGACACGAAAAGATGCCTCTCCCTCTGCTTAAAATGAGACAATGCTACTTTTTAAAAAAAATACTATTTTCAGCAGCTGTATTGAGGACACACATAAGATTTGTTATTAGGATTAAATGTCAATAAAAAAAAAAAGAAAACATGTCTATGGATGAATTTTGCCATAATCAGGCTGCGTACAAGCTCACGTTTCAACACAAAGGTGAAGATAAATTAGGAAGAATTACAAAGTGAAGCTCTAAATGTTTAAATATTAACAAAATGCTGCAATGCTTTTTAAAAAATGCATCCTTAAACTTATTAAAATATGTATTTTAGAGTGAGAAATGAAGAAAAATGGACCTAAACATTTAGAAATTATGAAATGAATACGACATTTAAAAAGACAGAAATAGCCAGTTATAAATATTACCACATAAAAATCTTTTAAAATATATTATATAAGAGCAATATTAAATCGACTATTTTAAATTATCTGCATGAAACGGGCTTCATTCAAAAAGGCCAAGCTGCTATTTAATTCACACATATCATTTATTTATTTTTTTTAAAGGCCAGAACAATGATTTATTTTCACCCTCTGTGCGTACAGCACTTTATCACTTCCCCAAATCTCCACAAACCAAATCCTGCCCATCCATCTTCTGCGCATTAATGCGCGTTGGTTAAGTATGAGTCCTTAATGTGAAATCTAATCTGTATGGATTACGGCGCAGTATGGCCTATCAGATTTTGAGTCGGCGCGTAACCTGTCATGTTGTTAGGGGCAGGCCAATAGCCAGGGGCCATTCAAGCCCTGAGAGCTCGGGCCGTGGTATAAGATTCCCATTTCCTACATATCAAATATAAACACAAACTCCACGTGGGGATGAGGAGAAAAGTCGTGGACGCACGGAGGGGTGGAGGGGTGTGATGAAATCCGGGGGGGGGGGGGGTGAAGAAACCACACTTGACCTGCAGTCAAAGATCTCCACATGGCAAATAAACTCATTTTATTTTGTTAAACATTTTGTTCATGAGAAAATCTTCATGGTAAATATATTTTCATCAACAGAAATGGAGCTGATTGAATTGAATGCACGATCAATTCTATACGAGTTAAGAAGTGAATAAAATCATTTCAAGCGTGTTTAAGGTCCCCGGGGATGGGATGAAGTTTGGACTCCATCCCACAGTGACTCGTGAAAAACGGACACCAACTTAAACGTTAAGATGATCGATTAGACCTGATTAAAATTGTCGCGAAAAATAAAAGAAATAAAAAAAATAAAGAAAATCAAGAAACTGTCATTATTGTACAAAGTGAAAATCAAACCGTTAAATTAGTTGTTCCGGGATAAAATAAGCTGTCACTTAAGTAGGACATTCATGCTTTATTATTCAAGAATGGATTAAATATATCAGACTGCATCAAAGTCAATCATTTATCATGACAGTTATGGAGACATCAGTGATCGAGGCAGCCACCTAAACTGACACTCACCTGATATCAAGTAAAACAGACATACACACACTCTCTCTCTCTCTCTCTCCAACACACACACACACACAGATCTGTAACTGCCTGTAAATAAACAAATTAAGTCAACATACCCGTGTCCAAATTATTTTCGTCCCGGCAAGAAAATCAGCTCCCAGATTTCCTTCACTTCTTGGAGACGCTCATAATCAAAATGCAGTGTGGTCGCCGCACAGCTCTCCCTGCTGTTTGCAGGCTGTCACTGACTGGATCAAAACACTTCAGCCACTGCTGGCCATTAGCGGCAAAAGTCTCCCCCCCAACAACAACAAAAAAAAGAAAAAGAAAAAAGAAAGAAAAAAGAAACAAGTCCCGGTGAGTTCTTCAAACTCGATTCAATTTAATTTACAAACTCGGAGAGAAATCCTGACTCTCGGTTTCTGTGACCGGATCGCTCACGTCTGCGGGAAACACCATTATTTTCAGTCCGCGTCCAAGTTTGAGCACCAGGCTGTTCACAGGCATTACACTCAACTTCATTATTGAAAACCGTGCCGCTGCGCATGCGTCCAGCTGCCATGCGGACACTAATGGGCAAGTGTCCAAAGGACTAATGGGGGGGGGGGGTTCAGGAAGGAGGGAGGGAAGGTGGGGATACCAAAATGACATTCTTATTAATAGTTTGGCCCAAATGACGAGCTCACAGTTTTATTTATATTTATCCCATCAGAGCAAAAACAACATGCACCCACTGACCAGCCTCTATCTATCTATCTATCTATCTATCTATCTATCTATCTATCTATCTATCTATCTATCTATCTATCTATCTATCTATCTATCTATCTTCTTATGCTTCTGCATGATGATCATTAAATGAATTCAATGAAACACAAAACTCCAAAAACAAAGTAATAGTAAAAAAAAAAACTGTCAGTCTTTTCATATCCTGTAAGGAGTGTTTTCTTGATAGTATGCCAGTAAAAGCTGATCACCCTGTGGTTGACAGGGCCGCTGTTTCTTTAAGGATATGACATTGCTGTCAGGGCTGTAGCCAGGATTTTTAGGAATAATGTGCTCAAGTGTCTAAAACGGCTCTCCGGCTCTCCGTCAGCTTCTGTTGACACGGTTGCTGGTCTTTCTGGGGACTGTCAATACACACAAATAAACATACATTAACAGATATTGAAAAGAAAAAAATATATATATATAGAGAGAGAGAGAATAAAAGAAAAAATAGTCATTTATTTCATGTTCTGTGTGCTCAAGACTGAACCACAAGAGACATGAATAGTACATAACCCGAAAAGAACTAGAGGAAAAGTAATGTTTACATTACTGACTTGGCCCCAAGTTCTGCATAGAACTTATAAATTATATAAAGAAAACACAATATTCAGATCAAGTCCTTAATCAGGCTTTGTAATTTTGGTGAATTAAGCCTTCAACACACAGGACACACACATTTTCTCTGATATTACGGGTATGCAAACATAGAAATGATGAGTTATTCCATTTAAAACATGGACCCTAACAGAAAGCCACTTGAGAATAGTTCTCATACTTAAGCATGCAACAATGCACATATGATGGCACCGACAGCCAGAGGGAAAACATGGTGCTGGTTTAATCTGTATACACTTATAGACAGAGACGGAGAACAATTGTGCCAATAAAAACAAGAAAGCATGGTGGGTGTACAAAACAAAATAGCAAACATAAATCAGCATGGCTCAAATAAATTGTGTGAGAGTACAGTCAGACAGCACTGTTCCACGGTGGCCACAAAAAGATGACAGATTTGGCCTCGGAGTGGAGTTTATTTGAAAAATTGAATGTTTGTTATGGCTTATGGATTCTGAGTCCGTTGGATCCCGCTGGCCTCGGACCAGCGCTCTTTTACCATGCTGTCATGTATTTGGGATGATGATGTCAGCAGGCCCTCTGACTGATCCCTGATTGTTGGTTTAGGGATCCTGCTGACACACACACACATACACATACACATCTTAACATCCTTTCCCCTGCTTCTCTGTCCCCTCTCATGCACACAAATGCAATTTGTTTACATGATTCAAAAAGCTTCTTGGTGATATTATGTAGAATGAAAAGAGCCAACGTTTCCCTGGCATCACACGCACAAACACTGCAAAAAAAAAAGAAAAAAAAAAGGTTTGTTCTTTGTGGCGTTGGCTGGCACATCAGCTGGCAGACCTAAAGAGAAAGAGAAAGCTGCTGACATTCCAGCAAAGCAAAAATGAAAACGTGGGAGCAGAGTGAAGAGGAGGTTGTCATATTAATTTTCTTACCTCTTAGCAGAGTTTACCCTCAGTCCTTTCATTTTCCCTTTTCCACGTATCCCAGCTGCAGACTGCAGGGAAACATGGACACAGTATTAGTGATGTCACCCACACATTAGTGGCTGGAAGACTCAACTTTGGGTTTATCACTTGCAACTATTTTGTCAGTTATTTGGAGCAAGAAAATCCAAGTGTGGGTGGGACCGAGGCTGGTTGAGGATCAGGCATGACGTTAGGAGACAAGTCCTTTAAATTAAATGACAAAAACACGTTGTTTGTTAAGAAGAGTTTTCTGATCTGATGCCCTTAATGACAGGCTATTATTTTCTTGGGCATCTCAAAATGACAAAATAAATCAGTTTTATGATGTGACAATGCTGTGGTTACGGTTTGGATAGGTTAGATTTAAAAGGAAGATCGTGGTTTGGGTTAAAATGACTACCCTGTTAAAGTTAGTGGAGTTACGTTGCCATGGTTACAATAATATATACACATGTCTGAGGTTTGAGAACCACAATGTTGACTGTCAGGTGGCAACAGGAAACGCACAGTGGCCTCCAGCGTTAAAGACGATAGAGAGTGAAGCAATAAGGCCGTGATCCCCATCTGGCTTCCCACCACACTGGTTTTCTTGGTTTTGGGTGTGATGAGACGTAAAATCAAAGTGATGATCAACTGCAATATAATGATGATGATAAATTCTAAGAATACACCTCTCATATCTCATGAGAACCTATATTATTGCAACAGTTCAAGACATTTGTCCATTGCAGAAACTATGTCAGAAGAGACTTCTGTTTCAGCTTTCATGACATAGTCTAACAGTGATTTCCTGTTACCGCACTGGGTAGAAGGTGACAAAAGTTAGGCAGGTTATCAGTTCATCAGCAAATATCAGAATCTCCTCCCATTGCACATCTGCCTTTGGGCCCTGAGAGGAGACGCAAGTGGAATTAGGGTGGGATGCAAATTCCACACAGAATCGGCAGAGGACAGAGCTTTGGTTTGTCATCCTGCGAGGCAACGGTGGTTTGCAACTGAGCTTTTGAGTCATTTATTACATGGAACCGCACAGGATACGCACTGCAAAGTCATATGATGCCATGCGTAGTAGGCATGACATCCCATGATGACTGATGCGTGTGTGTTGGCACGACTTTGGGAGGGTCAAATTCAAACCCTTGGCATGGCATGTGGACAGGCACTGGCATGGCAAACAGTGGCCTGACGCCAAGAGCGGGAGAGAGAGGGAATAATGATCACTGTATTCACTAACCACAGCTTGAAGAATAGGTTGTGACTGTGACTGTCCAGTAAAATGGATACTCATCTGGACGTTATTGTTAGAGGAATGAAAATCCATTTTTCGAGCGACGCATACTGACTCCATGTCCACATGGCCAAGTGAACTATGACACAGCACACTTGACTTTGAAAAGATCCCCAGAGGTTCTGAATATACATCCATCTATCGTCCACACAGAAATATAGTGTAGTATAAACAGAACCACGTAAGGGCCTACTATCCGAGACTGTAGGGCCTTAACCCTCAGTTGGTTGGTTGGTTGGTTGGTAGGGCTGCATATTGGCCATTTTAATGAGTCATTGGGCCTCATGTATGAACATTTTTGGATTCTTGGATCGTAAATCTCATATTTTTTCTGTGAGTCTTCATGCAAGTGTTCCATGTCAGATTTACACATTAGCACGAGAAAGTCCCTTGAAAACAGATAAATGCGACAAGTTCTTACAGCTTGTTTTTCACGTCATCTGTCTTGCGTGCATCTGACGGGACAGGTCTACTTTTTTTCGTACAAGTGGTTCTTGCTCGAGACCCATTACACCCGCCATCAATGAGCGTCACTGACAGAGCAAAACATGTGATACAAACCCCGTCCCACTCCTCCTTCATGCAAATACACCGGACAACCAACAGAAAGGAGGACATGATCCCCTTCTGGCTTCCCACCCTTAAAAAAAAGTTGTTTTTGAAAAGCTTTTCGGTTCAGATGCCAAAATTTTATATACAGATCTATGTTAATGTGTGGAGAAAACATTTGAAATAAATATTTTGTGGGCATATATATATATATATATAGTCGTATAGTGGGCATAGGAAAGTTGGGTGATGAGTAGAGTTTACTATCAGTCCTATCACTGTGTTTTTAGTCTTGTTTGACTCTTTCAATAAGAACAAGGTCTTCCCTCCTCTCCCTCCCGCAGCAGACTGAGGCCTGAACCCTGCTGCTCAGTGATTGACACATTCTGGCAGAATAAATTAAAACCTCAAGCTGTGACAGAGCCCGAAATAGCAGGAAGCTGTCGCTGACCTGCAGTCTCTAGTGCCGCATGTCAGCAAGCTTAAAAAACTTGGCAGAACATTCTGCACAAAGGAAGCATGTACAGGTGTTTGTGCGTTTCTGGTGTGCATCTGTGAGAGAGAAAGTGTGTGTGTGAGTATTTACATAAGTCAACAAGGGCTGCTCTATGTTGAATTTTTAACTAGACTTGCAATGTCACAAATGAACCCCACAGGTGGTCTCAAACTGTACTAATGTTAGGTACTTTTTACTAAATCTTTTAAAAACCAATTCCAGCTTATTTAATTAA
The DNA here is from genome assembly GCA_014281875.1 of Nibea albiflora. Taxonomy (NCBI): domain Eukaryota; kingdom Metazoa; phylum Chordata; class Actinopteri; family Sciaenidae; genus Nibea; species Nibea albiflora. The sequence goes on along the minus strand of CM024802.1, from coordinate 9,947,543 downwards.
ACTGAAACCGCTTTGGAATTTGAAGGCAGTGGCAGATGGATCTATTTTTTTAGCCAGCTGTTCTCCGGAGGGTGACGCTTGGGTGGGGGGCTAAGCCCCAAGATGTTTAGTGGCGTAAGGACTGCGGGTCCCTTTGCCAAGTCACTGAGCTTCTGGTTCTTGCCAAGCAGGGGGTGGGTGAGAGAAAATGCCATTTAGCTGACTGGTATTTATAGATATGTAAGGAACTTGTGCTCAGCCCGGGCCGAGGTGCTGACGACGTAAAACGAGAGGACGCTTCCAGAAGTCGAGTGTCAGGGCACACAGATAAAAATACCCGGTGAAAGATGGGGCTGGTCATTAGTGGCACAGTCTGGCATGTGACATGGCAGCATTTCAGAGGTGATTTATGATTATTACTACAGCTAACCTATACCTCTCCCTTTCCTGCCCCCACCCTCCATCCTAAATTGGTTTGCCAAATGGAATGGCGCATGGAGTTTATTTCAGGGACAGAGTGCTCAGAAAAAAAAAAAAAAAAAAGTCTGGCATTTTAGACTTTGGCAAAATGCCACCATTAGGTTTCAGATTTTACCACAATATCGAAAGAAAAACAAAAGTGATATTAAATGAATATCTTGTGGTAATTAAGATGGCGGTCCACGAGTCAAAGGCACACTGCTTTAATGTTTCTGTGCCGTATTTTATGAACACGTTAAAATGGTGCAGAATCACAACGGCACATGATCTGACCTACTGCTGGAAGTACCAATCAATCAAATAATGCCACACAATGGTGGTGTTAGATGAAGCCAATGTGATAGAGAGAAAAGAGCTGGGGAGCAGGGGGGGGGGGGGTAATGAGCTCATTGCAGGCCGCTGCCTTCCCTAATTGGCGGAGCGAGCTGCCACAGGGAGGAACAAAGGAAACATTTAACACATCGTAAATTCCTGTAATGTCCTGCCGAGGAGCTGCTGCTCCGGTTACACTTACCGCTGACTCTTTATTAGTGTCGGGTGACAGAAAGAGACAAACATAATACAGTAAAAGACAGTTATAGCAAAATATTAATTACACTTTTTCTGCATGTTCAAAGTTTCTTTGCGTGCACCATTAATTCCTCCGAGGGTGAACAGACCTATAAAACAGCTCCGTGGCATCAGATGGACAGACAGTGGTTTTAGTCTCAGGTGCTCCTGACCCTCACGTGGCAGGAAAAGCTGTTTCAGTTTCAAATAAAGACGCTTAACTTTTGAGAGCTTGGCGTATTACAAAATGATTCCTGGCATTAACATGCAACCCCCTTCTCAGACATAATTGGAGCAGTTTATCACGCAAAGAACATGACTGATGTTTTCTTCTCTTCATTTGAAATAGTGTACATTGAATATCAAGTCCAGATTTGGGCTTGTATAGTGTTTCTTCTGTTTCACAGACAGGAAAGCTGTGCCGTCGAACACTGTTAATACGCAAAAATTCGGCGCTCCTCTCCAAGAGTCTGCAGAGAAGTGTCTCGCTGAATTCCTTCCCAGTCTTTTGTCCCTCAAGGCAAATGATGGAGCATATGCCTCGCTCGGTGAGATGGTGATCAAGTGTGTGTGAGAGAAGTTGAGGGAAGAGGCGGAAAGAGGGCGAGAGAGAGTGATTTTGTCCCACATTGAGGGTCCTGAGAGACTCCTCACTTGTGTAGAAAGCATGATACAGTACAGTCTGTGTGTCCCACACAGGCGTGTACACACAACACATATTGCATGTGTGTGTTTTTTGGAGGGGGGGGGGTTTAAGGAGGAGAAGAGAGGGCGGTATCAAGCCAAGAAAATTAGTTTACCATCAGCTGTGCTCTGGCTCTCATTCGGTCCCAGCCTCTGTCCAGTATTTCTTCCAGCTCCCTCCACCTAATGGCGGCTCAGGGCGGTTTTACTGCGCCACCCTGGGGAGGCTACTGTGGCCAGATCCAGAACACTTGGCTTTATGTGGATTGAATGTTTTATGGTTATGGACATAATATTTAAGTATAGGAACAGTCTCACAAGAATCCACCCCCGCACCACTATCCCCAGCCCTAATAATTACACCAGCGTAGGAAAGGGGTCTGCTGTATACTGTAGTAGACATTATCATGGAGTTATGTAACTAAGCTGACTGTCACTTTGATACATATACCCGTATACTGAGACTTTTTTTTTTTACACGCTGAGATTAAACCATATCAAACCAAGCTGAACTAAAAGTGACTGAGTTATAGTTTTGGCAACAAACAGTAAAAACTTCTTACTTTCTTTTACTTTACTTTACTTTCCTGTCAAAATCTACTTTAATATAATTTTATATCTATTCTTAAAAAAAAAGAAAAAAAAAGACAAATATGCAAAACTCCTAAATGTGGTTCCTTTTCTTGAGGCAAAAGTCATTTTGGTGCAGAAACACTAAAAATAATATTCTATAATTAAACTTTCATCACTGAGATGTCACTTAATTGGAACTACTTAAAGAGACAAAGAGACAGACAGACAGACAGACAGAGAGAGAGAAACAGAGAGAGACAGACAGACAGAGACAGAGAGAAACAGACAGACAGAAACAGAGACAGACAGACAGAGAGAAACAGACAGAGACAGAGAGAAACAGAGAGACACAGACAGACAGACAGAGAGACAGAGAGAAAGTTGAGTGGCCACATTAGCTGGCCGCATGGTGCTGTGCGCTGTCATGTTAAAACAGTTAGCCTTTGATAGCTATTGCTGCAGCGGTCAAGGGGCAAATCACTCGTGATTTTCACTGCTGTGAATTTGATGTATGTAGCTTATGTGTGTGCTCTAATGTGAATGTGTGTGCATGAGGGGGAGAGATGGAGGAGAGATGCGAGAGAGTGCTGCAAAGATGCTGAAGTAATGTTGGAGAAATGAAGTGCATGAGCAAAGTCCTGCTGTGAAGAGTATCCTCACAGTCAATGCTGTGAATGGCTGTAAAATGAACTTATGAATTGTTAGCTGTTTGCGGGACTGTTTTGACATTCTCTACCCACCTCCTCCTGCAGGATATTTGACTTTAGGCAAATGTGCCACCTTACGGTTTATGGGAATTCTTTCCAAAGTGTGATCCTGTTTTACCTGCTGGATCCATTTTTTTTTTTTTTTGCATGCATGTGCATGTGTTTGCTCAGAAACTGAACACTACTGTGTGCACTGAGACAAAGACACTCTCTCTCTGTCCAGGATTTTAAAAGTCCAGGAACAGGATTCTCTCTTTTTTTCACTATGTAGGCATGAGCGAGCATCGTCCTTGGCATCGGCCAAAAGTGACATGCACAAGACTTGAATGCTGAAGGAAATATTGAATGCCAGAAAATAAGTTACAATCATATTTAGAATAACATCGCTATCTGTAATATTTTGGACCACTGGCTTAATGACACTAACCAGCTTGCCTTTTGCAAATAACCCGATCAGCCAACACCACAAAGCAACCAATCCCAGACCCACACCTTGCAGATGGCAAACCTCCACTTATCTGCATTTGGCTACGATTAGCTATGGCCAATGGTCTACATTGTCAACAATTATTGGACTGTGTTTTCGGGGGTGCCGGTCGTTTTTGTTCACATTAGCAGACTCCATTACTAAGCTAACGTTAGCTACTGTTGCACACTGCTGACACTGTAGGGCAGCTGAGAGAGAAGTCACTAGGGAGCGTGCATAAATTAAATAAACAGGATTACTTACTGATTCTCAGATGATGGTGTCATTGTACAGGGAAGGACAGATAAAAAGCAAAAACTCCTCTCTTCTTACACAGAGAACAGGAACTAAATTATGTTCCTGGAAATGTACTAATGTTCATTGAAACCACATTGAACTATTGAACCTGAACACTTACTGCAAATCGGATTGCGTCACTGAAAGTTAAGGTAAGTTGGGTGTCTGAGACGGGCGGCAAATGACAACTAACAAGCCAACTAAACACACTTAACCAACAATAAATGAAGAGCTACACCACAGCAGGGACAACAAACAATATTAGGCTACAGAAACTGACATTTTAATACAGACCATAACTGGAACTGGAAAGCAAATACACAAGCAAATCAAGCTGCACACCGAGTGCACGTCCCTCTCTGAACATTATTCTGTGACACTCCTTTAACTTCAGTCCACTAAGCCTCTGTCCTAGTATGTCAGAGTCTTTTCATCTTCTCAGCCATCATCTTGGATTGTGACAACAGGAATGGTCATGAACAGCAGCCATTCCTCACACACCTCACAGAAGAAATCAGAGCTGCAAACATCATCTGGAGGATCCACCCTGAGCATCTTTTTTCATTCAAATTTAGTCAAACTCAGCACATTGTTGTTGGGCACGCATAGGGTGCATTTGATTTGCTCACCAGGCAGTGATCAGCGATTGAATAAGGTGGATTTAACTCTTTTGCAGTTATGCCAAAGTCATCACGGAGCTGACTCTTTTTATGAATAGTAACTTCACGTGAAGAGAAGAGCAGTTGTTTAAGGTGCTTTAAATCTTCATTGTAACTCATTAATGGTGGGCGCTCGGTGATGATCAGTGTTTCGGTATAACGAGCGACCCTGCTAACTGTGGGTTATCTGGGTTATCCGTTGGAAACAGGAAGATACGTAGCTGCCCGTGTGAATGCCTCTTTGTTTATTCATTTTTACAATTAACAATATAGTGTTAAAAAAACACATGACTGGTCTTTGGGGTCTTGCTTGACAACCACGTATTATCTTCCTATTTCTAACGCCTGTCATAACTACGACAAGCGGCTAACGGTCGCCAGTGTACAGGGTCGCTCAATAAACCGAAACACCTGTGTCACGCTCCCTGGATATTAGACATTTTCACCCGTTATTTTTTTAAAAAACCCTCAGTATCAAGTCTGAAGTTCCCGCACTGTTGTCGTTTTAATCCATGAGACCATGTTACAACTTTAAACAGAGAAAGGACCGATAATGAAGCGAGTTCAGAACACCTGTGAAGCGGAGTGATACGTGCAGTGAAAAGTCCCGGTGATGTTGCGCCCTAGACGCCAAATGACCTGTAGGTACTAACGGTTGTAATGTCCCCGTCCACAGGTGTTTACCGGTGTGCACTGTGTTGAGACAAAGTTAAATTATATTGTAAAATGGGCACAGAGACGTTGTGCGTCTAAAGTAGGCTTACATGACTGTTAATGTTTAGTGCGCAGGACAGGATAGAACTACAGTATAAAAAAATAAAAACATAAAAATAAACTCCTCCCTTTCTGCAGAGGAAACAGGAAGATGTCGCTGAGAGTACGCGCCTAAACCCCGTTGTCATTTCTAAACAAAAATAAGGAAGACAATCCAGCATATAGAACATCTGTTCATGTAAGTAGGACTTAATGAGCGAGAACTTAATGAGTCTTGTAACAACTTGAAACTAAAAGTAGTGATCCTGAGCACTGACGAAGCAGATCTGAGGCAATCTGTGAAAGTGAAAGTAAACTGTGTGTCTGAAACAGGCGAGTGTCCAGCAGTGGGAGAAATCAACACAATGGCTACATCACAGTCCGACATGGATTGTACCTGCCCTGTGTGCTGTGACATATTCAAGGATCCTGTTGTCTTGCTGTGCGGCCACAGCTTCTGTAAGCACTGTCTTCAGGAGTGGTGGAGACAGAGCAGAACCAAGACATGCCCAGTTTGCAAGGAAATATTTCCAATGGCTCAGCCCCCGCGCAATCTGGCTCTGAGAAACTTATCCGACAACTTGAGAAGAGAGAGGAGCCAGAAAGATAACTCGGGATCTAAGGAGATGTGCGGCGTGCACGATGAGAAACTCAAGCTCTTCTGTGAGGATGATCAACAGCTCATCTGTGTGATCTGTAGGGATTCACAAAAACATAAAAAACACAACTGTGTGCCGATCAGCGAAGCAGCAGCATCCCATAGGGTGAGTATGCACGCAACGGGCAAATGAGTTGTAATGAATCCATTGTTTGCTGTGTAATCATTCCTTTTTCTTTTAATCTTTTATTTGTAGGCCAAAATCAAGATCAGGCTGACAGACTTAAAAAGCAAACTCCAGTCATTCAAAACAGAAAAGCTGAACTGTGATAAAATGGCCGGTCGCATCCGGGTGAGTAGATTGTGGAGACAGAAAGCGGCGTGTGTTTTGCCTGCTCTCGTCTAAAAAGATTTTTTCCCCTCAGCTCCAGGCTCAGAAGACGGAGAAGACAATCACAGAGGAGTTTGAGAAGCTCTTCCAGTTCCTGCGAGCGGAAAAGGCTGCCAGGATTGATGCCGTGACGAAAGAGGCGGCGTACAAGAGTGAAGCGATGAACTTCATGACTGTTCACTTGACTGCAGAGATCTCCTCACTCACACACAAAATCAAAACCATCGAGAAGGACATGAAGGCTGACATCCCGTTTATGCTGGTACTCAGCAATTAGCTGGTTTGATTCATATTTTGATCTTTATATTGAATATTAAAAAAAACTACAGGTTTTAATTTGTTATTCTGTTTTCTCTTTATTTGACAGAATGTCAAATCCACCCTAGAGGGGTAAGTTTTTATCCTCAAAATTGTGTATTTACTGCTTCGCACCACACATTGTTTAATGTTTAATTGGTAATCTGTGGCTGATGTTCTTTCAGATCTCAGTGCAACTTACCAAATCCACAGACTCCATCTGGAGTCCTGATTGATGAGGCCAAACACGTTGGGAACCTGCTGTTCAATGTCTGGAGCAAGATGAAGAATCTAATCCAATACTGTAAGCAATGTTATGTGATTTTTTTGCCTCACAATAAGATGGGAGGAAAATTATTTTATTGACCATTATTAATGGGGCGACACGGTACCTTCAGCGCTTTCTGTGTGGAGTTTGGATGTTCTCTCTGTGTCTGCTTGTGCTTTCTCCCGGTACTCCGGCTTCCTCCCACAGCCCATGCAGTCCATGTACTTAACAGATTAATTGGTGACTCTAAATTGTCCGTAGGTGTGAATGTGAGTGTGAATGATGGCTTGTCTCTATGTGCCCTACGATGAGGTGGCAATTTGTCCAGGAATTTTTCTGCCTCTTACTCAAAGTCTGCTGGGATAGGCTCCAGCCCCACTATGACCCTGATGAGGATATTTGTTTCAGATAATGGATGGATAAATAATCATTATTAATGATTAAGTTCTATTTAATCACTAGATGATTGCCCTATATACTGGAAGTGCTTTTTCAGTTAAAAAATATTTATAATTTCATTTATATAAACACATTTTACATCATTTAATTGATTTGATTTATATATTGACTCTGCTGTGGTTTGTTTTTTTGACAGTCTTTACTCTAAAAATCATGTCATTAAAACTTCCCTATTTTGTTTTTTCTCTGAAGTTCCTATAACTCTAGACCCCAACACTGGCGGCTCGTACTTGACCATATCAGAACAGTTGACCCGTTCCAAAAGCAACATCTATCCCCCAGAACACGAAAACCTAGAAATAGTACGCAAAACAAGCATTCTTGGCACTGAAGGCATTCGTTTTGGAAAATGCAGCTGGGACGTGGAGGTGAGCTGTTTGGGGGCTGTTGGTGTGGCTACTAAAACCAAGGACCAAGTCTGTGACAAGATCTGGAGCATCTACTTGTGTTCTTGCTATGACTATCTGTGTCAACGTACTCCAGAGACTTATACAAAATGTGACAGGAGAGTTTCATATCCCGCAAAGCTCAGAGTGCAGCTAGATTATGAGCAAGGAATACTATCATTTTTTGATCTAGAGGAGAAAAAACTTGTACACACCATCAAATGTGCTTTCACAGAAACAGTCTTTCCGTATTTCTGTGACAATACAAAACTCCTTCCAGCTGAATTGTCAGTGGGGATAAAACTGCTCAGATAAACATTCTGCATCACTGCAGTCATCCAGCAACAAGATAAGGCCTCAAATCTGCCTCATTTATGGGGCCTTAAGTGTTTAAAATGTCCACTAAATTGTTGTCACATTAAGTACATCCATTTTTATTGTTGTATAATTAGTAAATCTTGGTCTATCTCTGTAACTTCACATCAAATGTTTGATGTCAGTGACCAATGGCAGTGTTTTCTTTTTGGTTGGAAGTTTCACATGAAGTTTAGTTTGAGCACTACACAGCATCTAGAAACAGATGTATGATGTTCGCTGTGGTTCTGGAGAAGCTTTCTAAAGTTTGAAAAATGATGCTGGGTGCTTTAGATGTTTCAACAGCCTGCATTACAAACTGATGGGGTGGGGTTAGAAAGACACAGAGCGTATTGTATTGTGGGAAAAGTAGGATCAAATGTTTTTGAAGATTATGAAGACTCAGTAGGGACTGTGTCTTGTTATTTTATCTTTGGTGGGCACACTTTGTTTAACATCATTTATTGTATGTTTTAAATCGGGTTTTCAGAGACAGTGGACGTCTCCTCTGTCAAAGCATGGAAAAAGGGCTAGGTGAATAAGACCTAAGATCATGATTCTGTAATATGATCTCATGGATAAGATGAGATAAGTAGCCTAATATTGCTGTTTGACAAAACTTCAGATTTGATAAAATACATTAAAAAGGCTCTGTCTTTAGGCATTTATTATTTTCTGAACTTTATCATCCCTTTAACCAAATCACACACATTTAGGCTTTTCTATGTGATCTCTTTTCAATAACTAATGTCATTAATTCACTGAACCTCCCCTGAGACTGTTTGGACCCACCTCTCACTTTGAAAACCTCTGTTTAAATTATTTATGGACAGTGGATTTGTTGATTTTTTTTTTTTCTGTAGTAGTACCTTAAGAGTCTAAAAAATAGACAGTATACAGATTGAAGCCAAATGCATAAATCTAGTTGTTTTATAGTTAACGCCTGTTGAAAAGATGAACGTTTATGCAGTTGTTCGTATTTGTTGATGCTAACCTGAACCCTAATGAATGAATGAACATAATAGTGATGTTCCCAGGATTTGTTTGATAAAATCAAATTACTCCAGAAAAAAACTAACTACTAACAAAATAAATGTCAGATAATGCCAGATAAAACATTCAGAAATTCACATTTGCATACTTTTGTATTTTCAGTTTTTTTCTGTTTATTTTTTATCCTATTCTTACATTTATGCGATAAAGATTGAAAGTGGGTTCCCACTGAGCCGTTTAATATGTTTCAGTACAAGATGGTTTGCAGAATACTGAAAATTTCAGAATGATTTAAAGATTTCATCGTTATGTTTTGTGTTTTCCATTTCTGCCGTATACCTGCAGAACTGCAGTCATTTACTTTTCTTTTAATTTTTTGTTCTCTTGTTGAATGAACATACTGTTATTGGGAAAATAAAACATAGTTAAACTTTAAATAGCCCTTGTCAGTCAGTTCATTTTGGGAGAGAACACACTGTGAAGGGAAGCCAAGGCTGAAATGACAAAAACTGCAGTTCCTCAAACAGCCACTTGAGGCTGGCTACAGAACAAGTCAGTCTCCATAAATCCCTATATTAAAATGTCCAACTTTACAGAAGGATTAAACTTGATTTTTTTATGATTGCTTACCTGATGACAACTGTATTATTCTCCTGTTCAAATCATATTAAAGCTTAAACATATGCATAATTAACAACATGGCTCCTTTGATTGACAGGTGGGTATCATTACAGGTGCCTTTTTTGAGCACTGTCTATGGCAGGGATCCCGCTGCAAAGCCCTCCATAACAGTTTTCCATTCTGCTTAGGGGTATAAACCATGGTAGGCCTCTTGAGATGACTGATCTAATGACTGTCTGTGGGCTCACTAAAGAGATACTCCCCTACCGATGGAGGCTTGTAACGGCAAAAAATAGTGCTGCCAGGGCAGAGCCACTGAGTGAGGGTGGCCACGCGGGGGCCTGTGTTAGCGACAGGCCAAGGGACAGAGAAACTAGCAGTGTTTTTCTCCTAGGGCTATGGGCCTGCTAGCATAAGTCCAGCTATCTGTGAGAGCTACAGGCGGCAGATTAATGAAGGTGCCGTCGCCAGCGGGAAAGTCTCAGTTCAAACACTTCTGAAAAGCCCACTTCCAAAAAAGGAAATTAAAGCACATTTGCCATCTATTCACTGCTCGTCTCTTTTGCTTCACTCCAAAAAGTTATTGTGATGCTAGCATCCTGTGTGCTGTGCACACTTTTACCAGTCGTGCACGGAGCATCTGCAGTAACGTGGCTGATCTGATGACCTGATCTCTGTGAATGTGGTCGAGGAAAAAAAAAATCAATCAATAAACAAATTTAAAAAATGCATCTCTCAGTCAGTCTGAATGTCTTCATCGGGATTCTCCTTTATTCCCATAATGCCGCTGTGTGGCTGACATGCCTGTCTACAAGCATGCATAGCACAGGCATGAATCATCATGAGGCAATGCCTAATGTCTCCAGTGTACTGCCATCTCTCTCTCTCTCTCGCTCTCTCCCTGTCTCTTAGCTGGTGACACGCTCACACTCATGAGTCCGAATCCCCGCACTGATACTGAATCTCAGCGGCATTACGGCTGGAATGCCTGCTATGTTTTTTCAACTAATGAAAGAATGAAGAAAAACAAACAGAGGGGCCAAATTAAAAGAGAAAAGGGGACTGAGAGAAGAGAACGCACTGATGGAGAAAGAGGGCACATACGCATCTCTCGCTCACTTTGTATTCCTCTGCATGTTTCACATGATGAGTGTTTCTGAAGCCGCTTTTCGCAGGGCTGATGAATCAGAGAAAGATTGACTGACGACATTTGCACAAATGTGGTCATGGGGGGGGGGACTGCAACTTTATATGCCTGCCATTCGAGAAAGCCAGAATGTGTCAGCTTGGGTGATTACTCACCCATGAATTTAATTAGGTAAAGTGTACTTTTCAGATTTAGGATATTTGGGTGTTTTCATACCGCTATCCAATATCTAATTAAAAAATGTGAGAGAGTTTGGCTTCTTGGCATAAATGCGTTATTTTATAGGTAGGCGTCTTTCTTTGGTTCATAGCTGTCAAGTTAAAATTGATCCCTAAGTGTGCTAATTTTAATACAACTGAGCCTTTGGAGTGAAAACCCTCTTCTTTGCTGTTTTATTTTGGACTTTTCTCTTTACAAATCATCATTCTTCCTGTATAAACCATTACTTTAGCTCAAAGGAATGACGGCAAACCGCTGTATCCAACTTTTTTTTTTTTTTTCTCAAAATCCCCCTTTGAATGATCAATCATTCGATGTTGACCAGAGAGCACCAAGGAGCCACTGAGTGGAATATACGTCAGATGTTATTTCACCGAAGGTCCCATTTTTCTACTAATCAGATGAAATAAACACATTAATCAGAGGGATTTCAAAGTGCTGCACATTGTTTTTGTTGCTGTGTGGAAATTAGTTTTGTCCCAAAACTTTACAAAGAGGATCAATCACATTTCACATCAATGATTTTAACTTCATGAACTAAAAGCCACAGTAAAACGTGTCTTAATACTGTATATATAGGTGCTTTTTAAATGTGTGTGTGTGTGTGTGTGTGGCTACTTTGTGTGAGCATGCTGCTCATAA